>RJWM01001792.1:0-23577 GCA_004363535.1 Dasyprocta punctata
TTTTTTAATCTTGGCCATTCTTTCTGGAGTGAGATGGAATCTCAGCGTTGTTTTAATTTGCATTTCCCGAATGACCATTGATGTTGAACATTTTTTCATATATTTATTTGCCATTTGTATTTCTTTCTCTGAGAAGTGTGTATTCATCTCAGATGCCCATTTTTGGATTGGGTCCTTGAATTTTAGGGGCCTGATTTCTGATAATTCTTTATATGTCTTAGATAGAAGTCCTTTGTCTGATGGACAATTGGCTAAGATATTTTCCCAGTTTGTGGGTTTTCTTTTCACTCTGTTGGAGATTTCCTTTGACATGCAAAGACTTTTTAGTAGGATGAGATCCCAGATGTTGATTCTGGGGAGTGTTTCCTGTGCAATCTGATTTTTGTTCATGAACTCTCTTCCTACTCCTATGTCATCAAGATTTTTACCTACTCTGTCTTCTAGTAAGTCTACTGTCTCTGTTTTAATATTCAGATCTTTGATCCATTTTGACTTTATTTTAGTGCATGGTGATAGACGTGGATCTAGTTTTAGTTTACGGCATACAGAAAGCCAGTTTTTCCAGCACCATTTGTTAAAGAGGCTATCTTTCTTCCAATGTACATGTTTGGTCCCTTTGTCAAAGATGAGGTGGCTAAGTGTGTTTGTAGTTGAGGCTGTATCTTCTAATCTATTCCATTGATCTTCAGGTCTGTTTTGATTCCAGTACCATGCTGATTTTATCACAGTAGCTTTGTAGTATAGTTTCAAGTCGGGGATTGTGATGCCTCCTGTGCTGTGGTGGAGAGAGCCCAAGCTCTCCAAGGCCCTGTAGCTATGCTGGTCGGTCCCTGATGAGCAGCTCTGGGGTCCTAGGCTGGGCTGGGCTCAGTACCTCTGTGTCCTGCGAGGCTGGTTGGGTGTTCCCCTGGTGGGTTGCGCTGAGTCGTGAGTACTGTTTTTAAACAGGCTACTGTTAGATTAGCTGAAAAAAATAATTTAGAACCACTAATTTTAAAGTAGATAGAAACTCCCTCCTGTACTTTCCTGTGAGCCCATAATCTTTATATAATTAATTTACAAAGCCAGTGGCATATAGTATGATTTTTGTTTCACGAGTTCAGTGCAACTTGTTTTGGATTGAGGTAATCTATTTAGTTGTTTTAGATGTTCACAAAAGCAACAGAGTACATACCATTAGCATGCTACTTAAGACACCTGTTCTCAATTGGCTGTTACAGCATTGTAGATTTGTGGTTCATTTTAGTCCTGGGCTATCGTTAAATTTTTTTTTCCAACAAACAATCTATCAGTTAGCTTTGTAGCTTATCATACTAAAGAAATGACTGTACCTGACAAATAATCTAAGGAGGACAATATTTAAAAAATTGTATTTATGTACAAAGCAATTGTATCTTTTGCTTTTTTCCAGTGTTAATATATTTTTCAGGTTTTAACTAATCAGAATATTCTGGTTAGCAGAAACTTACCAAATATACTGGTCGGGGAATGCCACTTTCAGAATGAAATATATTAAAACCATATGTATGGTGCTTCAATTTTTCTTTAATTTAGAAGGCATTTGAGTACTTTGTGTAATATCTATCCATTTGTATTGGACACTAAAGAATTCTGTTTTTGGCTAGTAGACTGTATAATATAATAGCATTTCAGTGAGTGGAAAAGATTTATATTGCTCTATCTATGCATATTTGCTTGAGACTGCTTCATTTTTTTCCTCAAACCTGGTTGATACCACAGGTTCAGTAGGGTCTATGCATGGTTACTCATAAAACTGTTAGTGTGCTTGTATGTGACTGTAAATGCCATCTTCTTGTCCCTGGTTTAAGAGTCATTTGTGAATTTACAGCACATCAGGTCAGATTTTTTGTGTTTTCTGTTTATAAAGAATTTGGATAAGTTCTAGATACTATTACTGTTTCAAGTTAAAAAAAAAACTTAGCTGTTTTTCCGTGCAAACTTTTGAGACTTTGTAAAAACATGTATCTTTGAGTTTCAATGTAAACTATAATTAAAGTATTTCTTTTTTCTTTTACTTTTTTTTTCTGACTTAGAATTTTATTAATACTCTGAAGGCAAAAGCAATTTTTTTGTTTTTGCTATAGAGAATTGAACTTAGTGCCTTACACTTTCCAAATGTTTATTTTCAGAGCCACTTCATTATTTTAAATGACTGACTTGATAATAAATGTGACATATTAGAAACTTTAATGCTGATTTAATCTATTTTTCATGTCGTTATTCTTTTTTGTGTGTGTAAAACTTGTTTGAAAAAAAGTTTTGCATTTGTGTAGCCCAGGCTGTCCTTAAATTTATAATCCTTCTGCCTTAGCCTCCTGAGTGCTGAGATTACAGGACTGTGACCATGCCCAGCTGACTTGAATCCTTTTTTAGAAATAAACTTTTTACAAATTTTACTTTATGCTAAATATTTTAATATTCTCTAATATAGCACACACTACTTTATGCACTAAAATATATTTTCCTTTAGTAAAGAAAAAACACTTATTAACCAGTCTGTTTCTGCAGATTCACCTTGTTTCCCTCTTGTAGAGGTATGCTTTGTTTTGTGGCTCATTATTGTTTTGTACTTGTAAATTTAGCCTTACAACATACTCAGGGCCTGGTATTAAAACCTGAGAAGCCTTTTATTAGTTTATTCTCTATCAGCACAGCAGAAGTTGTGGACATGAACATGTAACATTAAGACTGCTGTTTTGAAGAATTTGGTGGTGGTAGGGAAAGTGTTTTTCAGTTTTTATTAATGAGTTCCTGCCCCTGTGAAATTCGTTGAGTCAACATGGCAGTGGTCCAAGAAAGAGCCCTCCAAAAAAACCGCCAACTTAGCTAACTTCCTTCTTCTTTTTCCCTCAACCCAAAATAAATTTCCTGTCCCCAGTTCCAAAAAACATCCAATCCAGTACTAATGCGACCTCCTTGTGCAGCCCCAAACGCCTCCCAAATGTAAAGCTTATAAAAGGCCTGCTCACCTCTTTGTTCTCTCAGGGAATGCTTGATTCTCTTCTGCAGCCCTCCTGTGCTCACAATACAGACCTCTTTTCCTCTCTCTCTGTCTCTTACTTGTGCCAAAAAACCTATCACTCTGAGAATCATATCTGGCAATTTGTTTTATTATTGTTTAGCTCTAATAATAGGAGAAACCTGAAATGAAAAAGTCCCACTATCATGGTTTAGGGCCCTGTACATTAATAATATGTATACCCACCCAGTTTTGTTTCTAGGCACATGTGTTAGTTTCCGAGGGCTGCTATAACAAATCACCGCAAACTGGATGATTTTAAACAACACGTACTTACTTGCTCACAACTGAGGCTTACTTTTCTCTGGTTGCCGAGACAAAATACCCAACACCCAAAATTAAGGAAGGAAAAGTTTATTTAGCTCACAGTTTGTGGAGGTTTCATAATCAGCTGGCTCCAAGATAGGGTGGCATAGCATAGGGGCAGCTGTTAAGGTGGCAGAAGACAAAGCAACAAAAGCAAGAAGGGGACAGCAAGCCTCTTCTGCCTTATGTTGTAAGTAGGCAACTACCCCATCAGGGTCAGTGTAACAATCACAAAATCTGCATGTCCTCCTCTTGCACAGGCTTAGGATGTTTACAAAGTAAGGATTCTGGGTCCCTGCTGAGTCCCTTAATTAAACTTCTAAACTTCTCAAGTTGACACAATGTATCAACCATAACAGAGGCCAAATATTGAAAATTCAGGTGTCTGCAGGGTTGTCTCTGAAAGTTCTGAAGAAGAATCTATTCCAGTCCGTTCCATTCTTCTATTTGCTAGAGATTGTCAGCAATCCTTGTATCACTTCAAACTGTCTTTACAGTTTGTAGGAACCACTCTCATCCAACCTTCATTTTAAATTAATTACATTTTCAAAGACCCTACTTCAACTAAAGTCACATTCTGAAGTTCTCAGTAAATATGAATTTTGGGAAGATAACATTGACAGTACAGCATGTTTAGTTGTTAATATTGTGGCTAAAATAAAACTTTCTATTTTTTACATGGCATAAAAGTCATTTTAATAGTTTGGTATTTCATCAGGTGGCTAATTTACTGTTTATTTAGCATTTTTATGGTGTTGAATATTTGGAATGTTACTAGTTGTTGACTGATTGTGAATAATTATTAATTTATGATGGATTTCTGGAAGCGAAATTACTAGGTTAAGCTTCCAGTTTTAATTGACAGTCTCATATCTTGTTTTTTCTTCACCCTTATATTGTCAGTGACTGACTTGAATATAGATTGATAATATTACTGCCCTTCTATCTCTAATAATCTCTTAATAATAGTATTTACACAGTTTTTACAGTATTGCTTCTCTTTAAGATTTGGTGTAGATCTGGAACTAGATTCCTTGTAGAAATATGAACCTGAACTTTTCACATCACCATCTTATTTCTAACTTAAATAGGTCACAATTTTGAGAAATTATTTTTATTGTTGTATTTTATACAGTGGAAAAAATTGAACTATTAAATGTTCATGTATATGCGTAAGTATCATTTTTTTCCCTCTGTTTTAGCACGGATGTGTTTCGAAGATTGAACTTGGATTCGACTCTCACTGCTTCAAAAATAGCATCATTTGAAGAAGCATTTATATATCTTCAAAAGTTAATGGCAGCTGTGAAAGATATTCTTGAAGGAATTCAGAGGTAAACACTAAATATCAAAGCTTCATTTTTATATGACTTTTGTCCTTTTTACTAGGCTTATCCACTTTTTTTAGAGTTGCTAGCAGTGTTCCAGCAAGTTTTATGAACTTCTCCTTCTCCTGCAGCAGATTCCTATCCTCTATCTGGCTTGGATCACAAGAATGTTTTTACTTTTTTTATTTATCACTGTCCTTTTAAAAGTAAATATATATTAATATTTTTAAACGATTGAGTTTATGTGATATAGTTTCACAGTATTATAAACTGAAATATAGCCTTAAAGCAAATGCTTTCTTTCATAATTCTAAAAGAGTAATTCCAAACTTTGTAGTTGTATTGGTATGTACTAGAATTGCTTTTCCTGAATTAGATATGCAACTTGCTAACAGAAAAGTACTTTTTTATATGCCAGAAAAAAAAAAAACCTCAAAATAAAACTAGACTATTATGTCCATGTTTGAGAAACTTGGAATTTCCAGATGGTAAGTCTCTCTTTTCTTTTTCCTTTTCTCTTTAGTGGTTTTTAGAAACTTAATCTTGTTAACATAAAAGGCATTTTTCTTTCTTTGGCTCACATTTGGCCTAAGTGATTTTTAGAATGAAAAATAATTCAAGGCTTTTGTTATCTTTAAATTATTAATTAAAACATGGCAGGTTCTAATGTAAGTACTAATAGTCACTTTGTAACTTACTATTAAATAAGAATGCCTCACTTATTATGTTAAAACTGTTGGTCAGTTTAGGTTGCATTAAAAGTCATGCATGACAATACTTTTTCTAACGGAAGTAAGGACATAAACTTTAATCATTCCACAAATGTCTATGGAACTCCAGTTATGCAACCTTTGACTCTAAACTGATTGAGTATTTTTTGGCACCCAATCTGAGGTGATGCAGAGAAAATGAGAGAGAAAACAAAGATTAGAGAGGCCTTTAATGAGGGCACAGGAGAGCTGCAAAGGGCTGCAGGAGCTCTCAGTGAGAACAAAGAAGTGGAACTACTTTTATCAGGTTTGACTGGGGGAGGAGTTTGGGAGGTGTGCAAAATGACATATTAACAGCTGATTTGAAGGAGCATCTGCCTGCACAAAACAGCAAACAGAAAGATTTACTGGGGGCTGGAGGTGGAGGGTTTAGGTGGTTGTGGAGTCTTGGAATTGGAGAGGGCTCGACTTCATGTGCAAAAAGGGAGCAGCGGGGAGGTTTATGTCTGGAATGAAGAATGTAGAAGTTACTCTTGGAGAGATAAGTTGCTTCTCTGGATCCAGTACCAAGTTGGATGTCATGTTATGGATAGCCAAGCCCCAGGCTAGCAGAATCTATCACAAACAGCTTATAAAAATATGCAGTCATATTAAAATGGATATAGTAGTCCCTTTTTTTTTTTTTTTGGTTAGGCATACATTTCAAGACCCCTAGTGGATGCCTGAAACCAGAGGCAGTACTGAAACTTATGTATAGTATGCTTTTTTCTACATACATACTTATGACAAAGTTTAATTTATAAATTAGGCACAGTAAGTGATTAACAGTGCTCACAATAAAATATAATTATAACAATATACTGGTAGGAAGGTTATGTGAATGTGGTCTCTCAAAATATCTTACTGTATTGAATGTATTTTCAGACCATAATTATCTTGGGTAACTGAAATTATAGAAAGTGAATAAGGGGGGGACTGCTGTAATTGCAATCAAGAACTATTAGTATTTTAACATGCATATACACAGTGGAAAAATAGAGAGTGTGGCAAATGATGAAGCTGGATTAGAGACTGGAGAAGAATGTCTCATAGGCTATACAAAGCAGTTTCCACTTACCCTGTAGACTAGTATTCCTCACACATAGAAGGCTATAAATTGTGAGTCGTAACAAGTGTTTCTAGTCCAAAAGCTTTGGTAATATTGCACACTAAACTCTATTTTTTTTTGGAAAATATATGGATATATGAATGGTATTAAAAACTTACATTATAAAAAGACTTTTTTAATTTTAAAAGCTTTAAAATGTATTGATGCCTGGGTCTTCCACCCAGAGAGACATCTAATTGGTCTTGGGCATGTTTGGCTGTCAAGAAATTGATTGAGTGAGTGATTTGTTCTTCTGAGATAGGATCTTGCTATGTAGTTAAAGCTGACCTTGGACTCACTGTGTGGTCCAGGTGGGCCTCAAACTTACAGCAATTCTCCTGCCTCAGCCTCCCAAGTGCTGGGAATAAAGGTGTGTGCTACCACACCTGGCCCAAGATTTTAAAAATTGCTTCAGAAAATTCTAAGAAATATACTGGCAAGGTTGAGAACTATTGTCCACTGTACTTATTGTGTGGTTCTCAAAGTGTGGTTCCTGGAACTTGTTAAATGTAGACTCTCTGGCCCTCCTAGACATAGTGAATCAGAAATTCCACACATGGTGCCTAGCTCCTTGAAATTGTTCCCAGGGGAATTGCTCTAGTGTAAGTTTTAACTCCTCCTAGTCAGGATTAGCTAGAATACTGATGAAGTGCTCATTCTATTAATTATCTGCCTACAGATCCCTTTCCCCTACAAAACCTGTAATTTTCAACTTGTTTATAGGGGAACTAGTTAAAATTGTAGAATTCTAGGTCTTAGCCGAGACATACTGAAATATACAGATATTTTGTACAACAGGGAATTTGTATTTTGAACAAATTTGCTGGGAGATTTGTACGCATGTGGTGAGATACCATATTTATAGAAACAAACCATCTAAAATGTTACAGAGAATCTAAATGTTGCATTATAGAGAATAAGGAAAAAATGGAAACAAAGCTTGGTAAATGAGGGGAAAAGGGGTTGAAGGGAAGAGAAGGGAATGGGAAAATAAAGCCAGATGTATCATGTACAGGTACAAATCCCTACGATGAATGTTTTCATTATATATATCTAAAATGTGCCAGTAAACTTCAAAATAAAGGGAAGAAGGAGGAGTTGATGGAATGTGGTACCACTTGACTGACTCAAAATACTGGGAAAAAGAAAGATTACAGTACCACCTGTTTTTCCTATTACCACTAGAGGGCACTGTCAATCTGCTCATGCCAACATTCATGAATCAAAATACTAAAATTACGGTTTTTTAACTTTTTTTCTCTGTTTTTGAGACAGGGTTTTGGTGTGCAGCTCAGGCTGGCCATCAACTCATTTTTCTTGCCTTGAACCCGTAGCAATCCTCCTGCCTCAGGCTCCGAGTGCTGGGATTACAGGTGTGCATCACCACGCCCACTCTGTTTTTTAACTCAGCACCACATGGTACTTCCAATATTTCAGGAAATGGAATCATATTAAAATAAACATAGTTTAATAAATTTTTTCTTTTGCCTATGGACAAATGAAAATATTTTAAACACTGAAAAATATACTCCTTTGTAATGGCTGAAAATTTATTACTACTTTCTGATGCATATTAAAATTGTATCATTTCATTTGTTTTTACAATATATGTTCAGTGTATATATGTCTGCTGTAATGCTCTGTATCTTAAAAACAGAAGATGTATGGTGTTAAATTGGGACTTAGTAATAGGGTAAAGTGTAACTAAGTCCTTCAGTTAATGAAATGAATGAAAATGCACTTGGTAAACTTAAGAGTTTGAGCATTTATCCCTTTTTAGCTTGCCTTGGGCATACCATCTATCCTATGTAAGCCACAGCTTCATTCATTATTAAGTGAGAATTCTGATTTCTTCTTCAGAGACATATGTGGGATGATGTACATAAACATAGTTTTTAAACTGTGTTTACAAGTATTAGTCTTTTTTCACTTAGTTAAATTTGAAATGCTTAGAAAACATATTTCATTTTTAATAAAGCTCTTAAATGACTATGGTCATGGTATGTAATTGGGAGCAGAATACCTACTTTTGTAGTTTAAAAAGGGGTTGGGACATTGTGGATTCCTAAACTTTGTAAGCGTTTTCTTTTGGATAGGAGAGGAAATTTAATTAGCTTAATTGCTACTGCTTTAGAAATTGCTCGGTTTATAAGATTTCATTTGGAGCAGTAAAATTAATTGGACAGTTGAATCGCAAATTCTGAAAATAATGTTCTACTTGTCCTTGGATGAAAGACCTTATTGAAATGTTTACATGCGTTTAAACTGGCTTATAAAACTTGGTGAAACAGATCTTATCATCCACTATAATGTGAGCAACTTTAAGTTGAAAGCTAATAAAGAACAATGAAAGTATTTTAGGTATGTTTTTTGGCTGTGAAATAAATGATAAAATTTCCTGGTTTAGAGATTAAAAAAAAGAGAGAGAGAAAGCTAAGGGTTGCAGATTATAAAGTGCTTAGGTTTTTGTAATATCTTTGTTTTGTTTTTATAAAAATTGTAACATTTTGTGAGGCATGTAAAATAATGGATATTTTCCTAGTTCCATATTTTCTATTCTATGCAGTATGAGAAAGAAGGCGAATGAGCTACTATTCCTTATAAAAAATGTGGCACATATTGAAGGAAAAATTTTATGCTAAGATGTCTCTATACTTAGATAACTTTTTTCCCCTTTTCTGTGTTATATTTCAGTGTAGCAATAAATCAGTATGACTGGTATACTTAGACATGATCATATGGTACATGATGATAGAATATGATTTTGGAAAATAAAATCTTTTGTTTTTCTTTTAGAAGATTTTTATTAAATTATTTTATCTTCAAATCTTTATTTTTAATTTAATTTAATTTAATTAATTTATTTGGTTTTTTTGAGACAGGATCTCTCTCACTATGTAGTGTAGAATGGCCTTGAATTGACTTATGTTGCCCAAGCTGGCCTCCAACTCATGGTGATCCTCCTGCCTCAGCCTCCCAAGTACTGGGATTATGGCTGTGCACCACCACACCCAACCTCAAATCTGTGTTTTTTTTTGTGTTGATTCAGTTTTTAATAGTATAAGTTTGTAGAACATGATGTTTATATTCCCCTTAGGGAGTACGTACATATAATTAACACATCTAAATTCTTTTTATTCCCCTTTGTCTCCCTTTTCTCCTCTTTCCCTCTGTATTTCGATCCTCTTCCTATTTGCAAGAGATCTATTTCTCTGTTTCATATTGTTTTTCATTCCATTTTTTAGAATTATTTATACTTTGGATTTCTCATATAAGAAAAGTTTTGTTATATTTAAGCTTGTGTATCTGATTTATTTTGCTCAACGTGGTTTTATTTATTTTTTTTAAATTTTTTTTATTTATTTATTTTTTGTGGCACCGGGGATCAAACTCACAACCTCATGCCTACCAGGCAGGCACTTAACCTGCTGAGTCAAACCCCCAGCCCCTCAACATGGTTTTAAATGCATCCATTTTTTTCCTACAAATGACTCAAATTTATCCTTCTTTGTGACAGAGTAGTATGCCATTATATATAAATACCACATTTTCTTTATCTATTCTTTTGTTGATGGATATGTAGGCCAATTCCAAGATTTAGCTATTATGAATTGTGCTACCATAAAGATGGGTATGCATGTATCACTGTGGTGTGATGTCTTTAACACTTTTGGGAAGGGGAATAGCTGGGTCAAATGGAATTTCTTTTTTTTTTTTTTTTTTTTTGCCGCCCTGGGGATTGAACTCACAACCTTGTGCCTGCCAGGGCAGGCGCTTAAGGCACTGAGCCAAACTCTCGGCCCTGGTTTTTTGAGGCAGGGTCGCACTATGTAGCTCAGGCTAGCCTTGCGCTGGCGTTGTGGCCCAAGTCGGCCTCGAACTCACAACGCTCCTCCTACCTCAGCCTCCCGAGTGCTGGGATTAAAGGCGTGCGCCACCACGCCCAGCCAAATGGAATTTCTATTTGTAGTTTTTTGAGGAATCTCTGCACTGATTTCCATAGTGGTACTGCTGTAGTTTACATTCCCCCCAGCAAGGTAGTAGAGTTTGTTTTCCTCACCTCCTCACTAGCATTTGTTATTAGGTTTTTTGATGATAGCTATTCTTTCTGGAGCAAGATAAAATCTCAGTGCTGTTGTAATTTGCATTTCTGATGATCAGAGATGTTGAGCATTTTTCCATGTGTTTGTTGGTCATTTCTACTACTTCTGAGAAGTGCCTATTCATTTCAGTTGCCCATTTTTTTAATTGGGGCTCTGATTTTTTTTTTTTATTGAGTTGTTTGTATATTCTAGATACTGGTCCTGTCAGAGGAATAGCTAACAAAATTTTGCCGTCCTATAGGTTTTTCTTCACTGTATTGTTTTCTTTGCAGTACCGAAGCTTTTTAACTTGATAAAATTTGATTTGTTGGCTCTTCATGTTTTTTCTTGTACATTTGGTAATCTGTTTAGAAAGTCCTTTTCTGTGGCTATGTTGGTAAGAATTTATTATTTTATTTTCCAGCAGATTGTGTTTCTGTTTTAATACTTGTATTTAGATCTTTGATCCATTGTGATTTTAGTTCACTCTGTGGTGATAAAAATGGGTCTAGAGTCAATTTTTTTCATGTGTGTAACAAGTATTCCTAGAACCATTTGTTATAGAGTCTTATTTTTCCTTAAATGTGTGCTTTTAACTTCTTTGTCAAAGATCAGATGTCTCTTTTTGTGCCACTACCATGCTGTTTTTACCACTGTAGCTTTGTAGTATAGCTTGAAGTCCGGGTTTGTGATGCTTCCTGGTTTGTTTTTTGTTGTCTGGTATTGCTTTTGCTATTCTGGTCTCTTCTGACTATGAATTTCAGGATTGTTTTCTCTAGTTCTGTGAGGAATGCTATTGGAATTTTGATGGGGGTTGTATTAGATCTACGAAACGTAACACTCTTTGCTCACAATGGTGACTTCTGCTGTTGATATATTCAATAGAATTCTTTTATCTCCAGGATTTCTGTTTGGCACCTTTTCAGGGACTGTATTTATTTGGTAAATTTGTCATTCATGTTTTGATTGATTTTGATTAGCTCCTCTAAATTTTTATTTCCTTTAGCCACATTGGTCAGTTTGTTTGTTAATTTAAGTATCAGTTTGGTTATATCATCTTGGAGCTTGCCTCAATTTGCTTTTCTTTTTGATCTTTTTGTACAGTTCAGCTATTTGGCATTTGATTTCCTCTTTTTTTTAATTTTAAAAAAGCAAAACAGAAAAAAGGATAGAAATAATACAGAATTTCAAAAAAAAAAAAAAAACCAGTAAGAAATCAGCACTGGTTAATGTATTGCATATTGTTATCTTAGAAGTTGTTGTTCAGGTTGCAACATCCAGGCATAAAAAATGATCAAACAATCAAACAATAATAGCACAAACTGTTCTTTTTGATGTTGATTTCCTCTTCAGTGCTGGTTGGATCTGCTTTGGGGCAGTTGGGATTCTTAGATGCATCTTGTTGCCTTGTATTTTCATATTCTTCTGTGTGTACAGTGGTTTGAAGTCAAATAGAGTGAAGAGTATTTGTTGGTGGTAAGATCATCTCTCAAGTTAGGTTCTGTTTTCTGTGATGTGATCTTTATTTGTCAGTAGGTATTTTCTATCACTTCAGCCTGTTCAGTTTAATTGGGTTGGACCCGGACACTGTATTGTAAGTAAAGAATTCCTACTGGTTATATTAGCATCCACGGATCCAACCATACATCAGTTGTGAACATGAAAATTGTTTTGACAACTTCACCCTTTTATTACTGTCACCTACAGACTACACTGCTAAATAACAGTCCGGGATGTAGAGGGAGGGAGGAGGAAAAGAGGAAGGATGTAAGTCAGTAAGAAGAGAGGTAGGTAAGGGAAATGATGATAGACAAAAAATAGGATGTCAGACGCTTGGAGGTATTTTTGTAACTGGAGTAAAGGGCTAGTATTGAATGGGGGGCTGGAGGATGGATGCAGAGGGAGGTAGGATTAGAGATTTAGAATAGCTGTGAGTTTGTTGGAACCTGTTAATGTATTTGTAGTTAAGTGTTGTTTGGATCCTCTGCACACAGTTCTGTTAAGGGTCACCCTGACAAGACCATGAAAAGTACCATCCAAATTAAAACAAGGGTCAATTCTTACTCCCTTTTGTACATTCACATGCACCTGCTATATATTTGTTGCATGAAATGTGTAAAAGAAGAGAGGGTAGAAAAGGGGATAAGGGAATTGAAGAAGAAACAAAAGAATAGGAAGGAAAGTTGAAACGAGAAAAGGACCAAGAAAGAGCAGAATAAAGGAGAAAAAGAACTTAAAATGAAAAATATTAATAAATAAGAACTGAAGTTGGGGGAGGGGGGTAACCACTCAGAACACACAAGGAAGGACGCAAACAGAAGCCTCATGCAGCTACTACACCACAGAGCTGGCATGCCCACACGTTTCCTTTGTTCTGTAGTCACAGTCTGATTGCACACTGCTAAACTGGTTTTTTCCTTGTGGACTGCTTAATTGCCTGCTTGGCAGTGGTGAGGGCTGTTAATCTCTCTGGACTGCCCTCCTGGCTGCAAGCTGTGCTTTGGATATGGCCAACTGCAGACTTTTGTCTCTGTCCCAAAATCTGACCACAATTAATTTAAGGAAACATGTCAGAGTTTTTCCAGCACCTGGTTCTCCATCAACTTCCATCAGTGACTTCCCACTACCTCTCCTCTCACTGCAAGGATAATTCTGGTGTCATTGCTGTACTCTCCCTCCTCCAGGTCTTTCTGACTAGTATATTACAGAAGGCCTCTGATGTAAGTGACACTTTCTGTTCCTTCACCTTCAGACTTTTAAGTGCCCCTGGTTCCTGTCTCAAGAGCTTATTTTCCAACCCATAGCTCTTGGCTCGTTCCCCCAGCTTGGCAGAGGGCCTCCTTTGCCTACATGGGATAGTGGGCAGTGAGCAGGATTTCACTCTTTTTAGATCTGGTGTTTGGGAAACAGTAGAAAAACACCTACTCAAGTCTGGCTCAGCAGAATCTCTCTCCCTCCTGTATTTCTCCAGGAATCAATTCCTAACTCCTTGTCAGGAAGCTCTGGTTGTTCACAGTTCATGGTGTTCAGCCTCTCTCTGCCTAGGCCTTTCTGTGTCACCTGTTTGTCTAAATTAGTGGAAAGATGAGATTGAATGGAAAAGATTTATACTCAAAGAATATAAGCAGACAATTTTTATGTTACAGAACTGTACAGTATAGCATTATTTATATATATATGGACAGTTATTCATAAAAGCTTTGTGATATTAGAGTGCGATAAATACTTTTTAAACTTAATGTTTATGTTAAGTTTTACATATAATATACAAAAAATTTATGTTGGCTGACAAAATATGTGGCATCTACATATCACTCTTAATTGTCTAGTGGCAGCTGGTGTATAATTTAATAGGATTCTTTAATGTTACCAAAGATAACGTATCACTTATTACTTAGTTTTTAAAATAACTTGATTTTCATTTTACATATCTGGAATTCTTGTTCACATTTCCCAGCATTATGCTTTAAGAATAGGAAACAAAGACTTTGTTTTTATCCTAAATGTTAGTGTAGAAATGTGACAATTATTCCTACTACCCATAGAGCATACTAGGTGTTTCTGTGTTTTAGTCAGTAAAACCCGGTTTTCTATGACAGAGTTAAATGTCTCCCATCATAAACTCCTTGAAAATCACACCAGAATTAAGTAATGAAATAAACTATGAAGCTGATGTGGTAGTGGATAACTGTAATCCTGGAACTCAGGAAGCTAAGGCAGGAGAATTGCAAGTTTGAGGCCAGCCTAAGCTACATAGCAAGATCATATCTTAAAAAATAAAAGAAAAAATGTAATATGAACATTATTTAAATATAGCAAATTTAAATATAGCAAATACCTATGTTTGTTGAGTTGATTTTATTTATAATCAGTATTATTTCATTCAAATTTTTCTTTTGTTTTATAGGTGGTTAGTTTTATCTAGTGATTTATTGGCCTGATATTTAATTAAAATTCCCTGCTGTTAAATCTTACTTTAAGAAATGCTGAAACTACATTTTTAAAAAAATGAAACATGAAATAAATGACGTAAGTCAGGGCTAAACACTGATAAAATAATTGAATGGGGGGATTGGTAATCAATTAAAGATTCCCAATAAGAGTTGACATAACTAAATGTGTAGTGAATATATGGGAAAAAAAATCAGATGATCAATTCTAATTCTTCCTTACAGAATAATTACACACCAGTATTAGAGTACATCCTTTGCTCTAGGGTTAGTTTCATTTATTTTGAAGGATACTATATCTCCTTGTGACTCTAAGGAATGTTCAGCACTGCAGTGGTTCACCTAGCTTCCATAGTGAGAATCGATGCAGTCTTTGTCAAGCGTTTCTAATAATTTAGCTCAGGAATGTGTCTTCCACATAGATAATCAGTAAATATTTTTGTGTATCAGAAATCCCTGGAATTATCAGTATTTTTATGTGCCAAACCCTGAAAACAAAGCAAAATAAATTCACATGTATCTCACCCTTGACAAGAGTATAACTTAAACTATATGTTTAAATTTTATACCTTCATTTTTACTACTATTAAACTAGTTTATTAATTTTTTAAAATATGGAATACTTCACAAATTTGCATATCATCCCTGTGTAAGGGCCATGCTAATCTTCTCTGTATTGTTCCATTGTTTTTAGTATATGTGTTGCCAAAGCAAGCACTTTATTAATGTTTTTATGTAGTTAATTTATAATTGTTGACAGCAGATAGCTGTATATTTTCCCCAACTTAATTATTGAAGTTAAGACAAGTAAACAAAAATAACCAAAATCACATATATTTTTTATTAATGATTTACTCAAATTTTATTTTAATCTTTTTGAAGGTATTGATTAAAAATGTGAACATTTTGTACACAGTCTGAGGTGTATATAAAGTGTATTGGGTAGCCTCCAGTGGGACTCACATCTATGTATTATGATGCTAGTATGCTAGAGAAAGTGAAATGCTCAGACCTCTTAGAAGATTACTAGATACTAGCTCTGAGTTAGTGCTAGTACCTAGAGACCTAAATTGCCACTGTAGTTGGAGAAATGGCCAGAAGGAATTTATATATTTTAATTACATTCATATTTGGGGGGTTATTTTTTGAAAGATTTTTCTAAGATAATTTTTCTGTACCTCTGATAAAAGCTCAAACTAAAAATACTGGCATAAGCTTTGCATTTCTTGTTGATTACATGTGATTACAGTATTATAATTACCTTCAGTCTTTAAATTTCTGTAAGTCAGTTAATCATATGTAGTATATAAACTAGAGTTTCTTAAGGCTACATCTCTTGGCTCCTCCCTGATGTGAAACTCCCACCCTGTCCTGTGAATATTTTACCATATCTGACTTAGGGCTGGCATACGAACCAATGGAAAGATGTAAGTTTAGAAGGGATGAAAGGTTCACTTTGACATAATAGAGCCTGACAGTAGTTTGTGTAACTGGACAAGTTGATTCTGTTAGACTTCCTCTACACCTAGTTGGTATTCTTTCATTTTTTTGCATTGAAGTTTTTTTTTTTTTTACATTAAAAATGTTTCTTTAATTTCTCAGTGAGATTTGTATTCATTATGAAAATGAAACTACTCAATTACAAGGAAAGCATTGCTTTACTGAAACTCAGTATGTGGAAAATTTCAGTTTGGGTTCTTTAAAAGTGTTTCTGGGTTCTTAGGGTATTATAGCAAAAGGCATGAAGAAGGCTGAGTGCATTCAACTCCAGCCTTCCACCCTGCTTCCTTTGGTTTGTCTGTTTTAGACATATATGAGAATTCTGAATAATCTTTGTGGGTTATTTGTTTTGGCAGTAATGGGGATGAATCCAGGTCCTTAGCCCTCAGCTACCTCTGCAGCCCTCTTTTATCTTGAGACACAGTTTGTCTAAGTTATTAAGTTGCCCAGGCTGGACTCAAATTTAAGATCCTCATGCTGGGATTAGAGGCATATGCTACTTACTACATGTGGCTCATGTAGACTTTCATTTGAGTTAAAAAAGGTTAAAAATAGAACATTTTAGTCATAGAATAAAATTTTATTTATATTTTGGAATTAAATTTTAAATCATTTCCAGAAGTTTTATTTTTTTTTCCCTAAAAAGTGAAATACTTGTTTATTTGCAACAATAAGTAGGTGACAGTTCGTTGATTTAGGTCTTCTCTTCCTTTGCCTAAATCAATGCTTGTTCAGATTTTTTTTCCCATCAATTTAAGAGCAGGATTGGAAACTATATTTCTGGTGCTTAGTAAGGGTTTCCTTTGATAGGAGCATAGTGCATGATTACTGTGGTTATTTCTTAAAAAGTCAACAGTTCCTTCAAATTGCTTGGAAACAATCATGAAAAAATAAAAAGAAATAGATGTGACCTGAAAAATTTCACATCTAAAAGCAGAGGAGAGGCTGAGGTAGGAGGAGCGTTGTGAGTGCGAGGCTAGCTTGGGCTACAACGCGAGCGCAAGGCTGGCCTGAGCTACATAGTGCGACCCTGCCTCAAAAAACCAGGGCTGGGAATTTGGCTCAGTGGCTTAAGCGCCTGCCCTGGCAGGTGCGAGGTTGTGAGTTCAATCCCCGGTGCCACAAAATAAATAAATAAATAAATAAATAAATAAATAAATAAATAAAGTAAAATAAAAGCAGAGGAACTCTGTAGTCCAGTTTTCAGTTAAATTAAGCTGTCATTATTACTGTTTGTTTTTAAGCATTTAAGCTTAGGGTCTAGTGTACAAGCAGTCATCTTCTCACATAAAACAACTCAGCTCAACTTTTATAACATTAATTAAGAATTGTCATGTGCATGTGGGTGTTTTGTTTTGTTTCGTTTGAGACAGGGTCTTGCTATGTAGTGCAGGCTGGCCTTGAACTCATGGCGATCTTCCTGCGTCAGCCCCTCCAACTGCTGGAATTATAGGCAGGTTCTGCCACACCCAACAATACATGAATTTTCGAAGAAGTTTCAGAGATATGATTTTATTATACCTGACTACATACTTTTAATATTATGTATTTCAACTTCATATGTTGTTTTAAATAGAATTCCTTGTACAGAAATTTATTGTAGCTGTTTCAGTTTAAGATATGTCTGTGATATGACTTGTGGGTTGGACCTTTGTTTATACACCTGTTCATACAGATTTCTGCACTTATCCTTAGGTCTGTTGTTTCCTTGATTAGAAGTGATTGATTCCTCCTGTAACTGTGTCTGCTACCATGCAGATACTGATCTCTCATCTCTCTTCTTACTAAAATCTGAAAACTTTTCTCTTTGATTTAAATTAGACTTTCATAGAGGTACCTTCATTAAGAAACTAATGAATATATTTACTAAGAAAAAAAAAAGACATGTTTGTAATTTGAGCTGCTTGGGAGGCTGACACAGGATAATCACAGATTTGAGCCCAACCTGGGCAACTCAGTGAGACTTTGTCTCAGAATAAAAATAAGAAGGCGTAGGGATATAGATAGGTGGCAGACCATCTGCATTAAATCCCCAGTACCCCACCACACACACACACAAAGGCAGCTCAGCATTCTTTGTTTTGAACCAATCAAACGATTAACTACAAAGGAAGTGGCACAGTTTCATCTAGCCTGTGGTCACCTTCCCTTGTATCTGTCATACCCGGTGTATTACTGATGATCTATTGCTGCAAAACCCTGGCTCATCTGAGCATTCTCACTTGAGTGCTCTTGTGGGCCTGCTGTCAGATAGTGTCTGACGATATCTCTATAAATATTGGCTGATGCTGGCTGTTGGCAGAATACCAGCATGTGCTATCTTCATGTAGGCTGTGCTTTCTCATAGGTTAAAGGCTGATTTCTAAGAGAGTCCCAAACTATTATGTGGAAGCTATATTTCCTTTTATGGCATTTTGTTAGAAATCATACAGTGTTATTTCCCCTGTAGTAACAGACCAGTCTAGGTTCAGGGCCTGTTTGGCGAAGCATTTCTACTGCCTGGGAATTATCCACTGCTGCCCTTGACTGTTCCTGGGAGCTTTGGTTTTGGCTTCTTGAACATTTTCCTAAGAAAAGTAAACTAATGGCATGGCACATGCTTGTAATTCCAGAACTGTTGGGATACTGAGGAAGTAGGGTCTCAGATTCAAGCCCTCCTGGGCAATTTATAGGAACCCCATCTCAAACTAAAGGGTGAGGAATATAGCTCATTGTGAGGTTTCTAGGAGAAGAGAGAAAGGAGTGATCTGGGACTGAGGCAGCTTCTCAACCCTTAGAACTTACAAAGTATAGTTGAATTGGATACTGTATGTTATATTCTATATGTTTTTTTCTATACAATTGTGTTTATAATCAAGTTTTAAATATCATCATTAAAATTACCTGTAAACTCTATACTTCCAGTGCCTGTTTTAAAAATGTTATTCAGTTTTCTGAAGAGATCAAATTTTAGTCAAGAATTTTATCTAAATTACTCAAAAGTTCCTGTGTTCAGTATCTATATGTAATTACTGTAGTCAGCTTACAAATTTGTGTCAAGAAAACAAGAATATAAAACAGATTATTTTTGTTTAGATTATTTCTGTTTTTAGCATTTTAAATTATATGGCATTTTTATGAAATTTGAGGCTGATGGGAGTTTTCTGTTTGCAATTTGACTAGAGAAAACATGTAATTTTAATTTTACTTGAAGTAAATAAAAAGCTGTAGAAGTCATTTTTCCCATTGTTTCTGTACTGTTGATTTGATAAATTTTCACACAATATCCAGTAATACTGTGCAATTTGAATTTACCATCAGCAAAATCCAATTTGATAGTAATTGTCCAGGTAGGTCACTGTATTAAAATGAGAACAGATCTTTGAGGATAAGAATGTTTGAAAGTTAAGCCCTAGCTTTATCTATTTACCAACTGTATCTCCTAGATAGGTTAAATGGCTCTTTTAGTGTTTGTTTCCTAGTAGGTATCAAGCAGTTTATAACAGTTACTTGATTACATTGCAGAGATTAAAAAAAAAAGCATTTATTGGTCATTGATATTTGGTAGATGCTTAACAAAAGATATTAGTATGATTGATAATGATATAGTGATGGTTTTTAGTATTTAAACTGTGACTCCATTCTTGGTTATAGACAATATGAAAATAAAATTTTAATATAATGCCATAAACACTTTATGCAGTTACTTTTTAAACTTATCTTTAATTTTTTGTATTTAAGAGAAAAAAAGAGACACATATAAGAAAGACAAAAAGCAAAAGAGACAAAAAAACGACTAGAGTGAATGCACAACAGTAACATTACAGGTTTACAAAACAGGATGATAGGAACTTGACAATGGTTGCAGTATTGCGTCTCGTTATCTTCAAAATGGTTGTTTACATTAACAGATACAGACATGTAAAATTGATCTAATCATGTGAGTATTAACTGTTCTTTCTCAATAACTAATGCATTCAGCAGTATGTTTGTTTTAGTCATCTTACATATACATATATACAGATTTATATCTTTTCCTTTTCCCTTCCCTCTATCCCCCTTTTCCCTTCCCAATTGCTTTTGCTCTTTGAGCTGTTTTTTACCCTTACATAGTATTTATTATAGATTTTGGATCATATATACTTTTTCAGTTTCTTACACTAGGGAGACAATACGGTATTTACACATGTGGGTTTGATTTATCTCACTTACGAGTATGGTCTCAAGTCGTGACCATTTACTTATAAAAGTCTCAATGCAATCTTTCTTAATAGCTGAGTAGTACTCCATTGTATAAAAATACCACATCTTTTTAATCCATTCTTTGATTGATGGGCACTTGGGTGGTTTCCAAGATCTGGCTATTACAAATTGTGTAGCTATAAACATGGGTGCACAGATATCACTGTGGTATGATGTTTTCAATTCTTCCGGGAAAATGCCCAGAAGTGGGATAGCTGGGTTGAATGGGATCTCTAATCCTAGCTTCTTGAGGAATCTCCACACTGACTTCCACAGTGGTTACACCAGTCTACACCCCCACCAACAGTGGAGACGAGTTCCTTTTTCCCCACAACCCCTCCAGCTTTGTTGTTGGTTGATTTTTTTAATCTTGGCCATTCTTTCTGGAGTGAGATGGAATCTCAGTGTTGTTTTAATTTGCATTTCTTGAATGACCATTGATATTGAAGATTTTTTCATATATTTGTTTGCCATTTGTATTTCATTCTCTAAGAAGTATGTATTCATCTCAGATGCCCATTTTTAGATTGGGTCTTTGAATTTTAGGGGCCTGATTTCTTTTAATTCTTTATATGTTTTAGATGGAAGTCCTTTGTCTGATGGACAATTGGCTAAGATATTTTCCCATTTCGTGGGTTTTCTTTTCACTCTGTTGGAGATTTCCTTTGACATGCAAAAACTTTTTAGTAAGATGAGATCCCAGTTGTTGATTCTGGGGAGTGTTTCCCATGCAGTTAGATTTTTGTTCATGAACTCTCTTCCTACTCCTATGTCATCAAGATTTTTACCTACTCTGTCTTCTAGTAAGTCTGCTGTCTCTGTTTTAATATTCAGATCTTTGATCCATTTTGACTTTATTTTAGTGCATGGTGATAGACGTGGATCTAGTTTTAGTTTACGGCATACAGAAAGCCAGTTTTTCCAGCACCATTTGTTAAAGAGGCTATCTTCCAATGTACATGTTTGGTCCCTTTGTCAAAGATGAGGTGGCTAAGTGTGTTTGTAGTTGAGGCTGTATCTTCTAATCTATTCCATTGATCTTCAGGTCTGTTTTGATTCCAGTATCATGCTGATTTTATCACAGTAGCTTTGTAGTATAGTTTCAAGTCGGGGATTGTGATGCCTCCTGCCTTCCCTTTGTTGCCCAGAATTGCCTTTGCTATTCTAGGTCTTTTCTGGTTCCAGATGAATTTCAGGAATGCTTTCTGTAGTTCTGTGAGGTAGGCAAGTGGTATTTTGATTGGGAATGCATTAAATCTGTATAATAATTTTGGGAGAATGGCCATTTTCATGATGTTTGTTCTTCCTATCCATGAACAGGGAATATCTTTCCATTTTCTGAACTCTTCTTCGATTTTCTTCTTTAGAGTAATGTAATTTTCACTGTATAGATCTTTTACTTCCTTTGTTAGATTGATTGCTAAGTATTTCATTTTTTTGGATGTTAGAGTGAAGGGTGTAGTTTCCCTTGCTTCTCTCTCAGTGATTTGTTGTTTTTGTACAGGAATGCTATTGATTTTCGAGTGTTCACCTTGTATCCAGCAACCTTACTGAATTTGGTTGTTACTTCTAGAAGTCTTCTAGTGGATTTTTGGGGGTCTTCTATGTAGAATATCATATCGACTGCAAATAATGATAATTTCACTTCTTCCTTTCCTATCCTTATTCCCTTTATTTCTTTCTCTTGTCTAATTGTTCTGGCTAGTATTTCCAGAACTATATTGCATAGGAGTGGTGATAATGCACATCCTTGTCTTGTTCCTGATTTTAGGTTGAAAGTTTTCAGTTTTTCTCCATTCAGTAAGATGTTGGCTATTGGTTTATGATATATGGCTTTTATCAGGTTGAGGTAGAGACCATCTATTCCGATTTTCTGTAGGGTTTTTATCATGAATGGGTGTTGGATTTTTGTCAAAAGCTTTTTCTGCATCTATTGAGATGATCATGTGGTTCCTGTCCTTGGCCCTGTTGATATGGTGTATTACATTTATTGATTTGCATATGTTGAACCATCCCTGCATTCCTGGGATGAATCCCACTTGATCATGGTGTAAAATCTTTCTGATAACTTTCTGTATTCTATTTGCCAGTATTTTATTGAGGGCTTTTGCATCTATGTTCATTAGGGAGATTGGCCTGTAATTTTCTTTTTTGGTTGGTTCTTTTGGTATTAGGGTAATACTTATTTCCACAAATGAGTTAGGGAGACTTACTTCCCTTTCAATTTCATTGGAGAGTTTGAGGAGTGTTGGCATTAAATTTTCCCTAAATTTTTTGTAGAATTCAGCGGTGAATCCATCAAGGCCCAGGCTTTTCTTTGTTGGTAGGGTCCTAATGACATTTTCAGTTTCATTAGCTGAAATTGGGTTATTCAGCAGCTTTGCATCTTCTTGATTCAGCTTTGGTAATTCATAGGTTTCTAGGAATCTGTCCATTTCTTCTGTGTTATCAAATCTATGTGAGAAAAGATTTTCGAAGTAGGTGTTAATCATCTTCTGTATTTCCACAGGGTCTGTAGTGATTTTACCCTTTTCATTTCTTATTGCATGAATCCGAGTTTTTTCTTTCCTCTTTTTGATAAGGTTGACTGGGGGTTTATCAATTTTATTTACTCTTTCAAAGAACCAACTCTTCGATTCATTGATTCTTTGTATTTTCTTAGTTTCAGTTGTATTAACTTCTGCTCTAATCTTAATAATTTCCTCCCTTCTTTGGGCTTTGGACTTGACTTGCTCTTCTTTTTCTAGAAGTTTGAGGTGCAGCATTCGGTTGTTTATGTGTGTTCTTTCCATTTTTCTGATGTGGGAGTTGAGTGCTATAAATTTCCCTCTGAGGACTGCTTTCATTGTGTCCCACAGGTTCTGGTAATTTATATTTGCATTTTCACTCGATTGTAGATATTGTTTAATTTCTTCTTTAACTTCTTCTGTGACCCATTGGTTATTTCGGAGAGTATTATTTAATTTCCATGTGTTTATGCGGTTATTGTAGGTTTTTTTGTCATTCATTTCCAATTTTACTGCGCTATGGTCAGATAATATGCATGGAATTATTTCAGTTCCTTTGCATTTACTTAAGCATGTTTTGTGGACCAGTATATGATCTATTTTAGAGAATGACCCATGTGCAGCTGAGATGAATGTGTATGCTGATGTTGATGGGTGGAATACTCGGTACACATCTACTAGGTCCATTTGTTCACAAGTTTGATTCAGTTCTGTTATGCCTTTGCTGATTTTTTGTTTGGTTGATCTGTCTCTCTGTGACAGTGGGGTGTTAAAGTCCCCTGTTAA
>RJWM01001792.1:23677-144313 GCA_004363535.1 Dasyprocta punctata
TCTCTTTTGATCATTCTCGGTTTGAAGTTTGCATTGTCTGCAAACATAATAGCTACCCCTGCTTTTTTCTGGGTTCCTGTTGCATGGAGTATTGTTTTCCAGCCTTTGATTTTTAGTCTGTGAATTTCCTTTTGAGTGAAATGTGTTTCTTGTACACAGCATATTGTTGGGTTTTGTTTCTTAACCCACTCTGCTAGTCCGTTTCTTTTTATTGTTGAGTTGAGACCATTTACACTGATTGATATAACTGATATGTACTGGCTCATCCCTGTCATGATATCTTTCTGTTGTTGGTTTTCTACATTTTCTGTTTAATTATTTTCCCTGCTTAGTGATTTCCTTTTGTTGTTGTTCTTAAGATTGTGGCTATCTTTGTCTCTTTCTAGAGTGTCTTCCAGTACTCTTTGTAGTGTTGGTTTGGTGGCCATAAATTTCTTCAGTTCTTCTTTGTCATGAAAGTATCTTATTTCTCCATCAATTTTTAAGGATAGTTTTGCAGACTACATCAGTCGGGTTGAAAGTTGTTTTCTTTCGGGATTTGAAATACTTCACTCCAAGCTCTTCTTAACTTAAAGGTTTGTGTTGAGAAATCTACCGTGATTCTGGTAGGCTTTTCTTCATAGGTGATCTGTTTCTTTTCTCTGACAGCTTTTAGTATTTTGTTCTTGTGCTGTATTTCTGATACCCTTATTATTATATGTCTGGGTGAGGTTTTATTTTGGTTGTGGTTAACTGGGGTTCTGTATGCCTCAGTTACCTGTATTTCAGATTCTCTTCCAATGTTTGGAAAGTTTTCTGGTATTATTTCTGTGACTAGTCTTCACAGGTCATTAGTATTGACCCCTGCTTTTTCATTGATGCCTATTAATCTTGCGTTATTTCTCTTGGCATCGTCTTGCAACTGTTGAATTGTTGTTTCTTGGTTCCTAACTATTTTTAAGAGATCTTTTCTTTCGTGGCCATGAGCTCCTATGCTGTCTTCAAGATCTGAGATTCTATCTTCAGCTTCATTCAAGCGGTGTTTCAAACTTTCCATGGAATTTTTCATTTCCTGCATTTCCCTTTGAATCTGTTTTATGCATTCTGTTTGTGTCTTGCATTGTTCATTCAAAGTTTCTATCTTTTTTGAGGGGGCGGGCACCAGGGATTGTACTCACAACCTCGCACCTGGCAGACAGGCGCTTAAGTCACTGAGCCAAACTCCCGGCCCTGGTTTTTTGAGGCAGGGTTGCCCTGTGTAGCTCAGGTCAGCCTTGTGCTCGCGTTGTAGCCCAGGCCGGCCTCAAACTCACAATGCTCCGCCTACCTCAGCTTCCCGAGTGCTGGGATTAAAGGCGTGTCCCACCATGCCCAGCTTCCATCATTTTCTTAAGTTCTTCTATTTTTTTTATCTTGCTCTTCTTTAGATACACACATTTCGTTAATAATGATTGTCATTTCATTTTTTAGCTGACAGATTATTTCTGATTTGAGTTTCTCTATAGCTTCATCGAGCTATTTCTTTACTGCATTTGCTATCATTTCAGAAAGTTCAGTTGTGTGACTCCCAGTGTCTTCCATTTCATTATCTCTTGGGTTTGTTCTGAGTGGGCTGGGGGATTGAGACTGCCTCTTGGTCTTTCATTTTGTCATTTTCTTCTGGGACCTGTGTGGCTCTGTGTCCTGCGAGGTTGACCAGGTGTTCCCCTGGTGGGTTTCGCTGAATCGTGGGACCGGCTTGAGCTGGATCCTGTGCGCAGCTAGTGAGGGCACACTCCCCGAGTGTGCTGGTGGAGCCTCCGCCTTACTGGGTGGGGGCCAAGACCTCCCAGACCCAGGCAGTTAGGCAGAGTGTACCCTGGAGTGTGGCGGCACCCAGACCCTGAGTCTGGCTGCAAGGAGTTCAGAGCCTCTGGAGTGCCAGGCAAGCCTGGGCGAGTCCCAGGTCTACAGTGCAGGGACCTTGCTCCTGGCTGGGGGGGCCCACAACCTCTAGGACTCCCCATGCCAGCCACTCCACTGAACAATCTTTATCTTTAATTTTTCAAGCATTTTAAATATTATATTGATATAAGACTTTGTCTTGCCAGAAGGGAGTACAGTTTATTCAGTTTTGTGGCATGTAAGTCATGATTTATAAATACCCACAAACATGTTCTCATTTCCTTTGAATTTCTAGAATTAAGTGCTCAACTTTGACAAATTTTGATTTCTTTTTCAGCTGCTGCTTTAGTTTACCTAAACAGGAAGAAAAGCTTTATTTGAATTTTCTAAAATCCTCATAAAATTTTAGTGTATTTTAATGCATTATTTTAAAGTTTTAGTCATTTTCTTTACTTCTGTTTCTAAAAAGTTGAGGGGCTTTTTGTCCTTTAAAAAAGATATTCATATTTATCTAATATTGAGTGATACAGAAATGAAATGAATTTTAAAAGTCTAGATTAGTACATATATTACTTGCTTGATGCTAATGATCATAGATAAGTAGAAAATTCTGAGTGCCTATCAGGACTGTTTTGGTTCTATTACCAATTTGCTTTTTGTCTTTGAGAAAAATTAATGTTTGAATAAAAAGTTTAGTGTTTTGAACATTAATTTGCCAGAAGCATTTTGACAAAAAATTTTATTAAAGTGTTTTTGC
Organism: Dasyprocta punctata; assembly: GCA_004363535.1. NCBI lineage: Eukaryota > Metazoa > Chordata > Mammalia > Rodentia > Dasyproctidae > Dasyprocta > Dasyprocta punctata. The sequence continues at coordinate 26,298 of RJWM01001792.1, forward strand.
TTACATATAAAATCAATATTTTAATTATTTTAAAAGGTCTTTAGTTTATTTGATTTTATAAAATCATTTTTAAAGAAAAGCAGATGCAAAGGCACGTTGAAGGAAGGGGAGGGGAATGGGAAAGAAATAGCAAGAAATATATACAGATACAAATTTCCTATGATAAAAGTTATTATAACGTATATCTAAAATGTACCAATAAAAAAATTTAAAAAGACGAGCAGATGGAATAATTATCCTTGTTATTAGCAGAAAAGCATGAGCTTCAGAATGAAACCAACAAATCTGAAAAGCTACCACTGCACATTTATAATCTTGGGCCAGTTTCTTAAAACTCTGACACTTGGTTTCTACAGCTGAAACCTAGTTACCATAATAGCTCATACTTTCTGAATATGTATTGTGTTCTAGGTGTTATGCTAAACACATTAATGCATTATTTAATTTATACAGTAATCTTATGAAGTAAATGCTACTTTATCTCCATTTTGCAGTTGAGCCAAAGTGCAAAAAAGTGTAACTTGACCCAGGTCAAATTAAAAAGACTCAGAGTGTGAAAAGGATCAAGAATGATACACATAAAGCACACGGTCAAGCCGGGCATGGTGATGCAGGCCTGTAATCCCAGCACTGGGGAGGTTGAGGCAGGAGAATTGTTGCGAGTTCAAGACCAGCCTGGGCTACAAAGTGAGTTCAAGGCCAGCCTGAACTGCATAGCGAGACCCTGTCTCAAAAAGAAAAAAGGAAAAATAGAAAGTCAGATTTTGAGTAAGTAATCAATAAGTCTTATGTGTTATTATTGATGCTATTATAAAAGGAAAATCAAAGTGCATTCAGATCAGTTTAGGTTTGTTAATAATCTGTGAGCCACAGATTAAACCCTGCCTCAGAAATCTGTTCCTCCGAACTCATTGTAGAACTTCAATATTGTAAACAACTTGAAGTTAGGGAATCATGTTTATAATTTTCTTTTATACTCTGTAGCTCTCATAACAATATACATTTGAGCGAATAATGTGAATTTATTATATACTTATTATGAATTTGTCTTGATAGGACAAGTGTGGATATATTCATAAATAAAAATTACCATTTTCTGAAAAGTATTTCATCTCCCCAGAAGGTAATTCTTTAATATTTTATAAGTTGCTATTAAAGGGTAATTTTAGAGCTTTCATTCTAAGAGCCTTTTGTCTTCCCACGGAAGAAGGAAAAAAAGTGAAAAAATTGTAGAGAAGGCTGACTTCTCAAGAATTTTTGTGTGGGGGAATTATGGAGATCCAAAAGTCCATAAACTATTTTTGTCCTTTTTTTTTCCGCGTATTTTCAACAAGCTGTGTGTAGTGAATAAAAGCTTGCAGTTGTTTTTAAACCAGACCATAAATAATAAATAATCAGAAAATTCATAAATAATTTTTCTCTATTTTATTTTTCTATGTGTTCTCAACAAACTGTTCTAGTGAGTAAAATTTTGCCATGTTTTCTGTCAGGACAAATTCCATTCTGTTAAACCTAGGATATAATGAAGTATAAATTCAGTTCCTAATTGAGTACCTTTTAATAAAATAGTCTAGGCCATTTTGGACTTAGATTACCAGTCTTTCAAAATGAGATTTAAAAATCCTTTTTTTGTATATTTCAGTTTTTAAAAGTAACATACACAGTTTTATGCTGTTTTTAAAAGTAGTATAGCTCTGAATTATACTGATACACAATAAACTTTTTCCATTGCAATGCAATTTTGTGATATTTTGTCAAATAATCAAGTATTTACATCTGAAACATGGCCTCTTTATTACAAATTAAAAATTCCTGTTTCCTGTTTTGTTTACAAGTAGCAATTAAAAATGAAGAGAAACTGCCCTATGGACAAGAATGAGATATTTTTCTTCCTTCATTATCTCCTTGTGTTTCTTTCGAATTTTTTCTTTCATATTATCTTTAGAACAGTAATACTGTGGTCTACTCAGATCTTCTATTTTTAACTGTTGTACCCAAGAGCCTAGAAGAGTGCATGGCTCATAGTAGGTCTAAAATATTTGTTGAGAGAATAAAGGATCACTTGTTATGATCTGAGCGTCTTTGGTAATGTATTTCCCTTTTTACTTACTCATCAAATACATTGTGAGAGTGAGGCATTATCTACTAGAGTTTGCCATTCTTTCTGGACTCTTAATATAGAATGCTATTATTTACTGCTACAACAATGCTTTTGTGAGGGTAAGAGAGAAAGAATTTAGAAATGAATAAATCAGTGTAGTTCAGAAAAGGCATTTCTATAGGGATGATTAGTTGTTGCCTGGAATTGGGGTTGGAGGTGAGATCAGAAAATGACGGCAAACAGGCAAGAAGATTCTTTTTTGGGTGAAGAAAATGTTCTAAGCCAGGCGTGGTGGCGCACGCCTTTAATCCCAGCACTATGGAGGCTGAGTTAGGAGGAACATTGTGAGTTCAAGGCCGGCTTGTGAGCGCAAGGCTGACTGAGCTACATAATGCGACCCTGTCTCAAAAAACTAGGGCTGTGAGTTTGACTCAATGGTTTACATGCCTGTCTGGCAGGCGTGAAGTTGACAAGAGTTCAATCCCCAGTGCCGCAACAACAACAACAAAAAAAGATCTAAAATTACATTATGATGACTATTATACAGATCTATAGATTTATTAAAAATCACTGAATTGTTAAAATGAGTGCATTTTGTGGCATAGAAATTTTGTCTTATTAAAATGTTGAATAAAACCAAGGTGAAAGTTAAAATTATTTCAATTTTTACTAATTGAAAAACCAGAATGATGAATTATTTTCTTTCTTTCTTTGGATGTCACTTGTTGCTATAGACAAATGACTAATTTACTTAGAACTACTTTTTATACAAAGTATTTCAGAACAATGTTATTTTATTCTATAGTAAAATACATTCTTTTGTAATACTGGCTTGGAGTTTATAAGGCTCTTAATGTAAAATATCTTGTTTCACCAATTTCCTTATGGTGAGTTTAGGTTTTTTCTAAAGCTGTAAAAGATAGATGTAAACTAGTCAACAGTGCTGATAGTTTGTTTTCATTGAATTGCATAGCTAGTATGTACTAGTTTCACATTTCCTTTCTGAAAGGTTGGTTTAACTTACCTAGATAGCTTTTATTTCAAATTTTTAACTGACTAATGTAGAGTCATTAAAATGGTACATATTCATGGGATACAATGCGATGTTTTGATACATATATACATTGTGTAATATTTAAATCAAATTAAACATATCTGTCTTATCAAACATTATTTCTTTTTTGTGAAAACATTAAAAATTTTCTTCCAGTGTTTTGAAATGTGTTACTGATCTCATAGAAGTTGAGAATAGAATGGTGGTTACCTGAGTCTGTTAAGGGTAGTTGGGGAGGAAGAATGGAGAAAAGTTAATGTTTGGGTACTCAAGTTATAGTTAGGAGTAAGAAGTCATGGTGTGCAGTTGCACAGTGGGGTGACTATAGATGATGATACTATACTGTTTATTTTTTAAAGGAGATTATTTGTGGACCTTACCCTCTTCAGTGTATTCTCTGTGGTCTTTTTTTATTTTTTTGGTTAGGAGAGATTATTTGTATTTTAAAATTATTTATTGGAAGAAAAAAATTCTCATTCATATATTTATATATTCTTAAAGATATATTATATTATATTTTATTTTTATTTTTATTTTTTGGTATCAGGGATCAAACTCACAACCTCGTGCCTGCCAGGCAGGCTCTTATGCCACTGAGCTAAATCCTTGGCTTAAAAATATTTTATATATGCCCCTTCTAAGAAAACATAGCCCTTTAAAAATTTGACTTCATCCTAAAAAATTATTTATACAAATCTTTCCGTAAGTATAGTAAAGACTAAGTAGTCTAGAGATATAATTAAAATTATATCAATTAGCTCTCAAGTCTGACAGATCAGTTGGCTCTCAAGTCTGACAGTATCAAGCAATGACAAGAACATGAGGACCTAAAGATGTTTTAATTAAAAGTCAGTTGGAAGGTAAAATTAACTGAGGTAGTTGATTTTTTGTTATTATATCATCATTCACTGAATTTGTATCTTGAAACTACTTAGATGATGTTGAGGTAGTAATTGTTACTGTTACAATTGAAACATATTATATTTGCTAAATACTAGATACTCTTTATAAAGACTTTTCTTATAGTAACTCATTTAATTCTCATACTGGCCCTGTGAAGTAGAGCTGTGGTTATCCTTTTTTAACGGATAGAAAAAGAAGTTACATAAATTTAAATTACTCATTCAAGGTGATAACAGTCAAACTGGGACAGATAGTACTCATAACCACTATACCAAATGGTAGGCTTGGTTTCCTTTCCTTTTTCTTCCAAAAAAAAAAAAAAAAAACTTCATAGTGGAAGGATTAAAATACGTTTAGTATAAAAAACAAATATTGTACTGCTGAAAGGAAACATGTCTTCTTTTTCTAACTTTCTTTTTTTCTCCCTTTCTTTCTTTCTGTCTGTCTTTCTGTCTTTCTTTCGTTCTTTTGTTCTGCCCCTGCCCCTGCCCCTGCCTCTCAACTACTGGGAATTGAAAACTGGGCCTTTGCCCTGAGCTGCACCCTAAGCTCTTTTGTACTTTTTCTTTTGACACGAAGTCTTGTTAGTCAGTAAGTTGCCCAAGACCAGGCTTGAGCTTGTGATCCTCCTGTCTCAGTCTCTCAGAGCACTGGGATTGCAGGAGTCTTCCACCAGACCTGTCTACCATTTGTTGTTTTTATTAATCATTGTTATTTCTGTCAGTTCACATAATGTGCTAGTCATTTTTCATAGTTGATAGTTCAAACAACGTTATTTGAATTTAGTTACCCTCTTTTATTAGAATTTCTTTTATGTGTTTGGTAGTGTTTCATCATTTGTCTGCTTGGATTGATTGAACCTTTCTGTGGGAAGTCTTGAAGCTTTGCTTGCAGCTTGGAAGGGTACAAAGTGTAAATGTGTGTCATATTTCTATTTTTGAGAATTGATGTATCAATTTAAGCCAAAATATTTTTATAAATTGATCCCTGTTAAATTAAATTCAAGATTTTCTGAATTTTAATTGATAAAAAGCAAAAAGGATTACCAATCTTTGAATACACTTACCAAGCAGTAAGTTTTCTCTAATGTATAGCTGTGTTTTGGGGAGAAAGTTCAACATATTGTTTTGTTAGTAAATCATGCATTTTCCCTGGTTTTTATTTTATTTTTGTAGGATTTTGGCCCCTAACAGTAATTATCAAGATATTGAGACCCTCTATAACTTCCTAATCAAGTATGAGGTATGAGAATATTTTTAAATGTTTATTACATGTCTACCATAAATAAAGTTTTGATATGAATGTAGTTGGAGTTCTAAAACATAATGAATGCTTTTTAATTGGTATTTACTTTGAATTCTTGAATGCCATAGAAGTTTGCTAGTGACATAATTGGTTTTCCTTATTTTTTTTTTTAATAAAAACAAATTGTAAGAGCTGGGCATGGTGGCTCATGCCTGTAATCCTAGCACTTGGGAGACTGAGGCAGGAGAATCTTTGTGAGTTTGAGTTCAGTCTGGGCTACAAAGTAAGCTCAAGGTGAGCCCAAACTGCATAGTGAGACCCTGTCTCAAAAAACCACACACAAAAAAACATTTATATTTAGGGTATACAACATAATGTTTTATATGTATACAGTGAAACATTTAAAGTAAATTAGCGTATCTGTCATCTCACATAGTGCCTTTTTTGGTGTAGCAAGAGCACCTAAAATCTACTCTTTTGGCAAAATCCCAACTACAGCAATATTAATTGTACTCTCAATGTTGTGCATTAGCTCTCTAGACTTTCTTATCTGAAGCTTTCTATCTTTTTACTTCATCTCCCCATTTCTTCCCTGCCCCCTGGCAGTGACATATTCAATTTTTTATTTTGTTCTTTCAGTAAAGAAATAGTTAAGTTCTAAAACAACACTTTTACCACACAAGAATCGTTCCTCCTCAGGCATCTGTTGGCATTTTGGACAGATCGTTTCTTCATTCTATAGAGTACTGCAGGATGTTTAACATCCATGCTTCTTGGGTACTAAATGCCTATAGCTGTACCAGTCATTGTGAGAACCAAAAATATTCTACTACCCTACTCAACTCACATACCCAAAACGGACACCCGAGAGGAAGAACCTCTCTGGTTGAGAACCACTGATTCGTAGAAAGGAAGGTTATAATTTAATAAGTTTCCTCTATAGCAACAACATTGGCCCTGGAGTTAGAGCTGGAATGAGGCTGCAGTGTGTTTTGTAAATTAACCCACATGCTTTTCCCCATCATTGCTGACCTAGGGAAAATTCTCTGTTCATTTTCACTTCGTGTTAGCCTAAAGCGCTTTGCCCATTTTCTGTATTTTTTTCCCCTTGGTTTTGTGTGTGTTTAAAACACTCCAAATGAAGGTGTGTGACACATACTCAGTCTCACTTTTTGTTGTTGTTGTTGTTGTTGTTTTTTGCAGTAGGGTCTCTCACTTTGTAGTTAAGGCTGGCCTTGAACTCATTATGTCACCCAGGCTGGTGATCCTTCTGCATCAACCTCCAGAGTGCTGGGATTATAGATGTGTGCCACAATGCCCTGCTTCATCTAACATTTTATGGAGTCAAACTCCTTTAAATATACTCCTTTTATTCCTAGTTAGGTCTTCATTTAACTTTTGATGTGTCATATCTTCTATCAAAAACCCAGAGATTAAGAACCCAGAAACTGAGATCAAACTACCTATGTCCAAATGTTTGTTCTTCCACTTAATAACTGTGTATTTCAGGAAGACTGAAGACTCCTTGTCTCAGTTTCTTCATCTGTGAAAAGGGAATGACAACAATAGATAAATTATAGGTATTCTATGAAGAGTAAGTAAATGTATGTAAAGAGTTCCAAACAGAACCAGGCATCGAGTAACTTCAATAATTGTTACCTGTTTTTATTTAAGCAAAGAATGGCATTCACATGTGCTTTTATAAATCAGCTTTAATACTTTCTAACCATACTTTGTGATTATTGAGAGTATTTCCTCTTTTGAGTTGATACATATTTCATGACACTTTCTGAATTTTCAGACAGTAAGCCTAACAATAAAAGTATATTTGCGGAAATAATAGGACAGTTTTAAAATCACATATTCTGGAAAATTTTAAGGATAGGTAAATCTTTTTGGGTTTAGTAGTTTCTATTGTTAAGAATATTGGAAGAAAATACCTTAGCAGATATTTATAAGAGTATGTGAATTTGATTCTCAGATTTTAAAAATTATTTATTTCCCTTAGCAGAATTTCTTTTCCTATACCAGTTACTACATTGAAGACATTTGTCATATAAAAAGTGATAAAACCATTTACATCTTTTAGAGACTTGAATATTTTTATATTTTGCCTTTTGTTCTTGAATTTTTAATAATTATAAAAAATTTCACTGTTTCTGATATTCGGCTTTCATTGTAAGTACTGCAACTAAAAAAGGTAATAATACTAGTTCCACAATCCATTTTATAATCATAAGTCTAATGTGTACTGGCAAAAGCAGCTGTTAGCTGTTTGTTCCTTAGAAATTAAAATTGTGCATTTAAGCATGGAGATAGATGATATTTAAACAGTATAATGTAAAAGATCCTGATATGAGTAAGAAAAGTGTTTTAATAGTCAAAATTAATGACTATGATGCAACAATATTTCACGCAAACTTGTCATGAATTTTTGTGCTTCAATTGTTCTTTATTAGTAAATTAGCAAGTACCATCTACTTAAATACTTTTAAAAGAAAAATCTATTAAAAACTTAAACTATTTTGTATTCCTAGTCAGGTTCAAAATCACTTATGCAGCTGACTTTTGTCAGTGGCTAGCAGAGAACAGACTATTCTCAGTTATCCTTTGAGCTAATAATCTGTGATGCGTTGACATTTAATAGACTAAGTTTGGAAACACTGTAGGTCCTAACATGTAGGGCAATAATAAAAATATCGAAGACACTTAGGATAAGGGCAGAACATGTTAAAAAGTAGAGACTAGACTTGGTACTTTAATGTTAAAGGCATATTTTTTAAATAAAATATTAAACTACATAAAATTATGATACCTACATCAATTTCATAAATTATTAAATAAATAATATTAAATATGATTTATATTATTAAATAACTGTATAAACAATACAAATTTTAAACAACATATTAGGGTTGTGTTCATTTAAAATATTTTTGTGTGTGTATATGAGCATACACACAGTACACACATACTTTCATTTTAAAGAGAAAAAACAGAAAAATCAAGAAGCACACAGTCAAAAAACAATAACAAAAACAAAATGACAACAACAACAAAAATAGTGATATAGGATTTCAAAACAAGATAATAGGAATTTAACAATGGTGGTTACATTGCATCTTATTATCTTCAAAATAGTTGCTCAGGTTACCAGATACAGGCATGCAAGATTGATCAAACAATGTAATTTCCCTTTGAGCAGTTTCTTTCCCTTTACTATATCTGTAGTAACTTCTGGATCTTATTTACTCTTTCAGTTTCTTACACTAGTGAGACAATATGGTGCTTACATATGTGAGTCTGATTTATTTCACTTATGAGTATGGTTTCTAGTTGCGTCCATTTACCTATAAAAGCCTCGAGTTTATCATTCTTTATGGCTGAATAGTATTCCATTGTATAAAAATACCACATCTTTTTTATCCATTTCTCAGTTGATGGACATTTGGGTTGTTTAGCAAGATTTAGCTATTACAAATTGTACACATGGGTGCACATATATTGCTACACATACTTTTTTTGTGTGGTGCTGAAAATTGAACTCAGGGCCTCCTGAATGCTAGAGACCCTTTACTTTTGAGCCACATCCCCATTCCTACAGTGTTATACTTAAAAACTAAAAACTATAGACACTTAACTTACAATAGATGAGACATTTTCTTCACAAATATGGTGTCCTTCATGTGAAAACATTGAGGAAGGTCATGGAATTTTTTCAAATAAGCAATGTTCTGAATTTTCTAGACAGATTGAATTTTTAGAGTTAATAAAATCAGAATAGGTATTTTCTTCACAAAAATGTCATACTGTCTGGTAATATTTCAGCCATTTAAAAAGGTAAATCAAATAGAAAATAGTCTTTGAGTTTCCTTCCACTAGTTCCAAATTTCTAAAAATTTAGGCACTGCTATGCTCTTCAATATCTAATTAAAAAGAATGGTTCATGTCTGTTAATTTCTAGATTCTTCCTTGGACATAAATAGAATATAGCCTACATCAGTAGTATGATGAAGAACTTTTATTTATGATTTTATTGTCTCTTAATTATGCTTATTAATTTAACTTTAAATATGCAGACCTTAATAATTAGAAAAATAAGTTTTTTTAGGAAACGTTTGCTAGTCACCTTTTTTCCTAAATTAAGTAGATCTTTTCAATATAATCTCATCATGCTTTTTTCTGACCATTTGATCTCCATAGTGATTATCTGCTTTGTTCAGTTTCTTACAAATCCAGACTCATCTCACTTCTATTTTGAAACAATGAGACCAGTATTTTTACACTTAGCTCAATGGTTGCATTATGGTTAGTGAATGTTTTAGTCCTTTTTATGCTAATACTTAAAACTTGAGATTTTTGCTCCTTTAGCATAGGGTCTATTTTAATATAGGTCACACTCATTGTTCACTAGATTTAATACACCTTAATAACTATATTTTGATTCTTTTCAGGTAAATAAACATGTCGAATTTACTGCCCAGGAACTCTATGATTGTGTTTCTCAGACGGAGTATCGGTGAGTCATACCTGCATGCAGATACCTCACTATAATAAACTTGTACCACACTCGGCACCACTTGGTGGTGGTAAAGAGTTCTTTTTGTCTTTTCACTACATTGTGATTTTTTTTTTAAACTTTTGTTAGTATGAAATATTTAATATATACAAAAGAAACTATGTGTTTCAGTTGTAAGATTTAAAGTAGTTTTCAAACTTTTGACCTCAAGACTTCAAAAAAACCCATATATATATATATATACAGTTTGTTTTATTTTGTTTTGATTTGATTTAATACTGGAAGTTGATCCCATTGCCTTTGTTCTGAGGTATATATCCTCAGCCCTTACCCCAGCAACACCACTTTTTTGGAGACAGGGTCTCACTAAGTTGCCCAGGCTGTTTGAATTTGTGATCCTCCTGCCTCAGCCTTCTAGAGTAATGAGATTACAGGTGTGTACCACCATGTCTGGTTCAATTATATTTTAAAAATTGTTACAGACCCCAAAGAGCTTTTGTTTATGTGTGTCATAGCTATATATATTTATTATATTAAAACTTAGAATTGAGAAATTTAAAATGTTTGGTTCATTTAAATATAACAGTGCTATGTGTTAAGATAAATAGCATTATTATGGAAATATTTTTATAAGAAATATACTGTAAAAGTGGCATTATTTTATAATTTTGCAAATCTCTTAATGTCTCACTTAATAGAAGACAGCTGAATTCTCTTGCTTTTACTTTAGACCATTACAATAATTACATGTCATTTTGCTAGAAAACTAGCATGTGACTTTTTGGAGAACAAAAAGACAAAAAATATCTTAGTTTTATTATGAAAATAGCCATGACCTTTTTGAACTTGCAGACCTTCCAAAAAATGCTTTAAATGTGGTTGTTATATACGCATGGTATAATGTGAGGTCCTTGCTTTGGTCTGAATGTGACAGTAGTATTAGAAAATGGAGCTTTGGAGAATGGGCTTAGTGCCTTTATGAAAGAGACCTCCGAGCCAAGTGTGGTGGCGCATGCCTTTAATCCCAGCAGTCGGGAGGGAGGCTGAGGTAGGTGGAGCGTTGTGAGTTCGAGGCCGGCCTGGGCTACAACGCAAGCACAAGGCCGACCTGAGCTACATAGTGCGACCCTGCCTCAAAAAACTAGGGCTGGGAGTTTGGCTCAGTGACTTAAGCGCCTGTCTGGCAGGCGTGAGGCTGTGAGTTTGATTCCCGGTGCCGCAAAAAAAAAAAAGAAAAAAAAGAAAAAGACCTCGGAGTGTAGCACTCACACCCATAATTCCAGCATTGGACGATGGATCAGTCACAAACTGTAGAAGCCCACCCCCGTGACTATATGAGGCTTTGGGGGGACATCTAGACACAAACTGTAACAGTAATTTTATAAGCAAGTCTAGTGCCAGACTTAATTATCAAAGTGCTTATACTGTTAAAATTCTAGATTGGTAAGTGTTTAATAATATTGAAAACTCTAGGGATGATAAGCACACATGAATATTATAAAACAGCTGTGAAGTTTTATTTGAAGTAAAATCTGAAGTCAGTGGGATGTTCAGATCTGTTATAATTTGGGGAGAAAATGATTTTTAATATAATATTCTGGCTATCAGTGAAAATTTTATTTTTATTTGTGGATCTTTACTGACAACATGGAGACCATGGTCTCTGACTAGTTTTAGGCAGATAATCTAGAATTATTTTGACTTCAGCTTGCTTTTTGAATTGTTGAAAGTCTTTTTTTTTTTTTTTTTTTTTTTTTTTTTTTTTTTTTTTTTTTTTTTTTTTTTTTTTTTTTTTTTTTTTTTTTTGATTAGTTTGGTATTTTGGGAAGGGGTTGAATTGATTGTTCAAAGTTAAAATACTTTACTTTTCTTCTTTCCACTTACTCTTACTATACCAAGCATTTAAACCATGACATCAATTAATAAACTCTCTTACATCCAAAAGGATGATATTGAAGATAAAGCAAATATATTTAATATCTTGAATGCATTGAAAGATGGATGTTGCTACTCAATAAGCTTTTGGTTGATAGCATTTGGATTTGCTTTTTTAAAAAAATTATTTGTCAATTTTTAAAGCGAACAATACCTTTCATGTTAAATTGTGGTGTACATCATCATTCATAACCATCAAATAAGCTGCCAAAAGAGAGAGAGATTGTTTTGGACTCACTGACTCATTTGAGACGATGAAAACAGAAGAAAGACTTAACATATATGTAGAAATGTTAAGGAAAACAACTATATAAGTTACATGAAATGGCTAATCATTGTTTGTGATTTTTTTGAAGTGTTAATTGTGACAGAGATGGTTGTGTACCACAACACATTTTTGCAGTGTGGTGGTATGAGATACTAAGAAGTACATCTGTTCCTCTCCCTCTGGTTTCTACGATGGAGCTCCAAAAACCCTTGTAGATAGGGTTGGTAGGAGAATCTTTTTGTTCTAAGGTTTCGTCTTTAATCTTCATTTTTTTAAATTGCTCATTGGTAATGTATAGAAGCAGAACTCTCTGTGGTTGTTGATCTGTTACTTCAAAGAACTCCTTTAGCCCTTGGACTATCCTGGGTGCTTAGGAGTATCTTTTATTTAACGAAGTGACTCTTAGTAGGCTCCTGGAGAAAGACTGGAGATTGAGTTCATAATTAATCATATCTGTGTTACTGAGTTCTCTATAAAAATCCTGAAGCTTGGTGTTTAGAGAGCTTCTGAGTGACTAGATCCCTAGAGAATAGCTTCCCAGAAAGGACATGGAAGCTTTATGCCTTTTCTCATACTCCTTGCTGCGTGTGTCTCTTCATCTGGCTGTTTACCTGGATCCTTGGCCTTCTCATTTATAATAAATGAGTAACCATGAGTAAAGTGTTTCCCTGAGTTGAGTTGTCCTAGCAAATTAATCAAATCCAAGAAAAGGGGTTATTAGGAACCCTGACTTGTAGGCGTCAAGCTGGTACTTGGGATTAGCGTATGAAGCTAAAAAGTCTTGTGGAATTGAGCTCTCTATGGGAGTGCACTGTAATCAGTATTGGATTGAATGTTAAGGATACCCAGTTGGTGTCTACTGGAGAACTGCTTGGTGTGTGGAAGATATTGTCCCTGCCCCTTGTCAATCTGGTGTCCAAAGTGAGGGATTATGTCTGAACTTTGAATTGTATTCCATTGGTCTGACTATATGTCATATCTTTATGCCAATACCAGCTTTGATAAAGTTGCTTTGTAGTAAGTTTTGAAATTGGGGAATGGAATTCCACTAACATTGGTTTTCTTTTTCAAGACATGGAATGCCCTGCAATTCTATATGAATTTTAGGATTAACTTTTCCATTTCTATAAGAATAGCTTGTTGGGGTTTTTATAGAAATTGTGTTGTTCTTTATCTTAGGGGTAAGCTTTCAGTCTTTTATGTTTGAATATGATATTAACTATCACATACTATTTTTGTATTAGCATTACATGTATTCCATTTTTCATTTGAGATACACATGTTAAATGTGTAGAACAGTTGAGAGATTTGTAAAACAAATGTCATTATGGACTTTCTTCTTTTTTTTAAAGGGTATAAAACCAAGCAAAATGAAACAGAATAAAGCCATTCAAAACAAAACAGTGGAAGTGTTACAGGATTTCAAAACCAGATAATAGGAAATCAACAATGGCTATCATAATGCCTCTTCTTATCTTCAAAATAGCTGACCATACAACCAGACATAATAAAATCAAACAAAACAGAATAAAACTAATCAAAATAAAAACAATGAAAGTGATACAGGACTTTAAAACAAAATAATAGGAAATCAAAAACGGCTACCATAATATATCTTGTTATCTTTGAAATAACTTCCCATGCCATCAGATATAATAAAATCAAACAAACTGAAACAGAATAAAACCAAACCAAACCAAACAATGAAAATGGTACAAGGATTTTAAAACAAAATAATAGGGAATTAATAATGGCTACCACCTTCAGAAGGAGATTCCCCCATAGTTGCTATATTGCATAGTGTTGTCCACTAAATAGATGATCAGACTACTGGCATTTGTGTTTCTCTGAATCAGCCAGTTGCTTACAGGGGAAGGTGGGGGTGGGGGTGGACCTTGGCTCTACTTGTCTTGCAGCCTGTGTGCTGGCAGGCTCATGGGAAGGGGCTGGCTTCTTGTTCTCCCTGCCGTCCGTCTGGACTTTCTTCTTGTACTTGGAAGAACTGCATCAAATAGCAGAATTAGATTAGTTTATTGCTACCATTACAAGGTGGGTCAAAGCAAGTTTGGTGACCATAATAGGAAAATTTAAAGAGACAGTGGCTGTTGTTATGCAGAAATCTCATGAAACAGTATATAATTGCAGAACTAGAATCAGCCTCTAGTTTTGAACTCCATTTGGAAAAGGTCAGAAACTGGGATAGTTTTGTTTGAAATATATAAATAGGAATACAATAAGAGGTACATAAAGTATTTGTATTATCAGAGAAAAAAAGATGTTTTTATTTTAATTTAGGCAGACTCAGTTTTTATAAGCTTATATAAAGGAAGGACTTTCTTGCAGTTAGATATCCAGAAGTGCAGTAAGGCATAAGGCATCTCTCACAGTTGTGAGTGTCCCATCAGCAACAGGGGAAAGCCAAGGTGAGATGACTCAACTGGAGATGATACAGAGTAGCAAGCAAGTTTGTTAATATTCTGTCATCTTCCATGTAAACCATGAGGAAAAAGAAGTCAAGAATTCTTGTCATCACAGTCTAATAACCAGCCATTACGTTTATCAGTCAGCAGTGAAAACTTGCTACAGGAAACAAATCTGTAGATGGTAATCCTTTGGTAGAATACTGGCTCATGATTAAAGAAACCAAATGCCACTGGAATGGAAAGAGGGGATAGAGTTTATCTCTTAATGCAAGGAATGGAGAGGAAGAGCAAGTGGAAGACACAGAAATAGATTCAAAAGTATAGTTACTGGAGGATTTTTTTTAAACGTGTGGAATAAATAAACAGGACAGGAATAGGGACTGACTTTTTTAATTTCATTTTTAAATTTATAAAACACTTTTATCTCTGCCAATTCAAACTTCTTGTATTCTGAATATCATTTTTTGAGTGATTGTGAAGAATTGGCAGCAACATAACCCTAATTTTAATTTTTAAATATTGGAATAAGACTAAGGTAACTCAAAGCTAAAAATTGGATTTTAATCAGTCTCAGAGAAACCACATATCCTCAGGAAATGAGGTTGCTCAAAATATTCTGCTTCCTTCCTCTCATTCTGTTCTGAGTTCTGACTTCTTCCTTCGTCTTACCTGAAGGGGAGGTGCCCATCACATGGAAAGGAAAGTGGGAGTAGCTAGTGGTTCTTTCTGACACCATGGAGATGGCTCACAGCTACTCTAAAAGCTGAGGCAATGATAAGAGTCCAAGTGAAATGACTAGATTTATAGATTTAAATAGGTTAAAAATGGATTGGTGTCCCATAGTACGTAGACCCCTGTTATCTTTTAAGAATCTGTTGGCTTAGGTAAAAAGAAGTGTGATATAGGCATGGAATGTATCAGGCATTACTTCCCATTTCTGTACCTGTGGTTTGGGCTTACTAACACTACTTTATTAACTACTTGGCAGCTTATGCCAACAATCTTTCTTTTAAAAGTAGCAACTCTGTCAACTTCTTATCGCTTTTCAGGTATCTGTTCCTTATGTGTCCATTAGTCCATCTGTACTTTAACTCTCAAACTAAGACAAAATGAAGCCTTCTGTTTCATAGTATTGCTTTCCCCTTGATAACATTTTACCCTAAATCCCTCCTGTGTTAAGAGAGTAAAGTGGAACTAGATTGTTCAGCCCCTCCCACTACCATACAAAGGACTATGCCTGAGCATCCTATCTTTGCTTGTTGGCAGCAGTCTGCCATGGGAACCCTTATTTCTGAATTTTAAGAATTGTGTGAAGGTCTTCTCCATACTGGCTGAGAATCTGTGCAATTAGGTGCTTATCCTCTCAGGTTGTTTTGTCTGTGCTAAGAAACCATAATTATTGGTATTTTCTCAAATGTCAAAAAAATGTATTTCAAATATCAATATTATTACATTATATTTAGAATTTTAATATATCCAAAGAAATGAGTCAGCGTATTAAGAAGATAACTGCATGCTCATGTTCATTATAGCCTTAGTCATAGCAGCCAAGATATGGAATCAACTCATGCCTGTTGTCTAAGGAATGGAAAAAGGAAATGTGGTATATGTACACCTTCGAATACTACTTAGCTTTAAACAACAGCAACAAAAACAAAGAAATAAAAAAAAGAAATCACTTGAAACAACATGAATGAACTGGAGGGCATTACCTTAAGTGAAATAAACTAGGCACAGAGACATAAATACCTCTAAAAATGTTGAGTTCACAAAAGTAGAGAGTAGAAAGTAAATAGGGACTGGAAGTAGTGACAGAGGAAGGATTGAGATGTTGATCAAGGGACACAAAATTTCAGTAGGAGGCATAAGTTCAGGAGAGCAATTATACAATCTAGTAACTTTAGTTAATAACAATATGTTGTATTTTTGCCAGGTGTGGGGGCACACATCTATAATCCCTGTACCCTGTAGGGTAAGGCTGGAGGATAGTGAGTTTGAGGCCAGCTTGGGTTACATAGAAAGACTCTGTCTCAAAAAATAGAATTGTATTTTGAGAATTAAGAGAGTAGATTTTAAGTGTTCTCATCACAAAAGTATGTGAGACATTGCATAATTAACTTGACTGAGGCCTTCCACAGTATCATGAACATCATAAGAGCATCATGTTGTACACAATAAAAATAAAATTCTTATTTTTCAATTAAAAAAAGAAAAATCTGACTAGCAGTGATTTATTTTTCTCTTAGGGAAAAGTTAACCATCGGATGCCGCCAACTGCTTGAGATGGAATGTGCCATGCAGCAGTGCAATGCATCTGTCTACATGGGGGCCAAACACAGGGGATGGATGATGTGAAGTCATGTTCAGCTCTAGGATATAAGTGCTGCAACTTCAGAGGAATTGCATTCATCTTTGTAACTTTAGAGGTGTTTGTCTTCATAAGTAACAGAGTAACTTTTGACCTGGTCACTTTTTTGAGCCAAACCCAAGAGACATTTAAGACATACTTCTATGTACAAAAAAGTGAGTGTGTTACTGACAATCTCATTGAAGCTCTAAAAAACCTAATCTATGTATTGTGGAATAAATTGTTCACTCAGTTTTCCTGGAGTTGATAGTACCTTTGTACCTTTATCCTGATTCCAAGCCAGTATCTCTATGGAAAAGAGGGCCATCTTTGTAGTCCTTCTAGGGTGGGAGCCACAGTGCCAACTGAGGAAGGCCCAGGGTATGGTATTAGCATCTTTTCGGGTCCGAAAATGGTCATGTGACCAGACACTGCCAAACCCTAACAATTGGGACCTGGCCACGTGTTCACCACATTCCACAAGTAAAATCTTGTCTGGAGTTGATTTTTGTGCTGTTGTTCAATGTAGACCTGGTAGAAATAACACCACCATCCCCACTTCCCTCAGGGTAATGAAAGCAGAATTTTTATTTCAGCTCCTACTTCTTTACAGCTTCTCTTCAGAGCTTGTTACTTTTCAGTGCATTTCTAGTGGGGAAGAGCAGGTGACCGTTATGCTGAGTTACCCTTAAATGTGAAGCAGTCTGAATTTTTGGAATTAGGTGCAATGACTGATGTTTGTCCCTAACTAAAGACAAGTGTTTAATTGACTTCTTACTGAGTTATACAGTAGGTTGGAAATCCTAGTTTACTGAAATGTATTAAGCTTTTGTTAACACGTAGATAAAATCAAATTTGGCTTTGTTATAAATGTTAATTTATTTTTTAAGACAGCAATAAATAACTTATTTTCAATAAGATGTTGCTTTTCATTTACTTCCAAATAGTGTTTCTGAAATGCATGTAAGTTGTGTGATTATAAAAGTGATCTTCTCCAATAAAGAGAACTGATTCAGGATGTTCTTTAGTAGTTGGCATCAGATCTGCTAAGCTTGGTGTTTGCCAGGTTAGGAAACTGTACTAACACATGTGAAGTGCTGCCAGGGGTGATGGCCACTGGGTGACTGGGAAGCTTCAGGACAGCATCTTCCCTTGTCTTCCCTGAGGACGCGAAAGTACAAATGCTTCATAGAACTTCTTTAGATCTCCATCACCCAGCTTCTTCTGGTTGCTTTACTGAATTTTGTTTTGCTCTGCCTTGCCTCCATCTCTTTTTTTTCTTTTCTCTTTCATAAACTTCACTTTTATTCCTGTTGCTTTCGTATTTTCACATACTTTACTCTTATGCATATGGGGTTTTAATCTTTTGTTGTTGTATGGGCTTTAGTGTTATCTTAGTCTGTATGTCTTTTGTTTTCCACATTCATGTCATTTTGTTTCAACTCATTTTTTATTTTATTGAGATGTGCAGATGTTCTTTCTTTGCTTTCTAGTCTTTAATTTGCTTTGGAAACATTGTTTCAAGTTTTTTAAGTTTTTCTTTCAGGCAACTCTTTTGTTGCCTTCTTTGTTGATCTTAAACTTTATTAGTTTATACTTGCTCTCCAACACAGGAATTGAGGGGTCATTTTTTTCTCCCACCCTGTCTCTAGCTTCCCATTCAGGGTTGGAGTAACTCATTTAACTCATGTATCATAAGTCCCACCTAAAAGAATTTTTTTTTAATGAAAGAAGGATCATATCCTTCAAAAAGGAGCTTTGAATATTAAGAGTTCCATTATTCAATGTGTATAGCTAATGTGATTGGGGTAGAAGCTATCATAAGCATGCTGTGCACCAGAAGGGACTGATGGAGAGTCATACCAGAGGGAAAACTGAACACAGCACCCTTGACCTTGTTCTAATGAGGAGCTGGTGACAACTATGAGAGGCATCCATGGTGTTATTCCAGCAGCATTCCATGCATAGCTGTTTGGTCCCATTTTACTAGCCCAAATTGCTTTTACAAAAAATAAGATATTCTATGGAAGATCATATGGGTTACCCAGCTCTCGCTATATTCAGGGCCAAGGAAAAGTGGCTAAAAGTCTCTTGTACTCCACTGAGTTCTCTTGATAGGACTTGCACTGGGCAATTGTGACTGCACAGGTTAACTTCAGATTCAGTGTGGGTCTTTTCCTGTGCCATGAAAGACCAGGTGACAAGGTAGGCTCAAAGTTTTGTTTCCTTGATATTTTCAACATTGTGTTAAGGAAAAGCAGAAGTCCTTTTGGGTAAATCCATATTTAAATGGTGTCTTGCTCAGCTTTCAGAAGCAACATCATATTGTCTGTATTCCTGGCTTTCAACAACTTCTAACCCACCTATTGGAACCCTTTTCACACCTTACCATGATAAGTAGAATTTTTTTTTTTTTTTGAAGTAGGGTCTTGCTGTGTAGTTCAGGCTGGCTTTGAGCTCACTATGTAGCCCAGGTGACCCTCCTGCCTCTGCCTCCTAAATGCTAGGATCACAGATGTGCATCACCACACAGCAAATGTCCCTCTTGAAGGGAGTATTTGTCACTACCAATCAAATACATCTTCCACTTAGTGATGCTGTTTGTAAGGTGATTTAGAGACTGGACAGGCTTGTTACCCTCATATTTGGTGGCTCTTGGGCTATTTTGCTAATAGATTACTCCCTATAAGTATAAACTCCTTGAGGGCAGGAATTACACTATAGTGTCTAATTGAAAGTTTTGGTCTGTGTTTTTAACAAGCTGACATAAAGATGACATTCTGTAATAACTTAAGTTTGATTTGAAGGCCCAAGTTTGTGACGTATTGGGTGAAAAGCCATTCATTACTCAAACCAATACATCTTGAGTTGTGCCCATCGAACATTCACCTTGTGGAGTCGAGTACCTCAAAGTGTTTGTTGGCTTTCCTGATGTTTTAAATACTTATACAAATACCCATCTCCATACTTATGGAATAATTTTTTTTTTTTTTTTTTTTTTTGCGGCATCAGGGATTGAACTCACAACCTCACGCCTGTCTGACAGGCACGTAAGCCACTGAGCCAAACTCCCGGCCCTGGTTTTTTTTTGAGGCAGGGTCGACTGTGTAGCTCAGGCCGGCCTTGCGCTCGCGTTGTAGCCCAAGCTGGCCTCAAACTCACAACGCTCCACCTACCTCAGCCTCCTGAGTGCTGGGATTAAAGGCGTGCACCACCATGCCCGGCTAATATATTCTTTATATCTGGCTGTTAGTGGTAAGAATTGGCCAACCTGAGGATTTATATTTTGGTGGGGCTGTTAGATAGGTGTGCAGGTTAATCTTGATTTGTCATCTTGATTGGATTGGGTTAGTAAACCACACCTCTGGGTATGCCTGGGAGTTTCTAGGGAATATTTGCATGTACAACAGCAAACAGCAAGAGACCCACCCAGAATGTGGGTGGCAGCATCCCGGAGGCCTAGGGCCCTGATGGAAAAGCCAGGGGAAGCTTGTCAGCACTCAATTTCTGCTTCCTGATGCCATGAGATGAGCAGATTTGTCTCATCACAGGCTTAAAAGCAATGAAGCCAGCTGACCATGGATTTAAACCTCAGAATTCATAAGCCAAAGTATTTCCTTCCTCCTTTAAAGTTTTCTCAGCTATCTTGTCACAGCTTCAGAAAGCTAGCACAAGAGGAATCCTTTTAAATTTTGACCTAGTTTAGGAGGTGAGCGGGGAAGAGGAAGATAAAAGAATCAAGATGTGTTATATACATGTACCTACTCCTGAAAATGATTGTAAACTGTATTGCAAACATAAAATTTTAAAAAAATTCTGATTAGTTTTGTTTGTAAACAGTGATTTGTCTTTAATTCAGTTCCAGTGTTGAAATACTGAGGACAAATTCTTGAGAATTACTAGTCAGAAACCTGGAAGGTGGCCACTCAACTCTCAGTTACCAGCTTGGTTCAATCTTCCCTACAAACCAAGTTCAGCAGACTTTTTCTTTTTCACTTGCAATCCTTTCTCAGCCTTTGCTACTCTACTATAGATTAATGGTTATGGTCGATGAGTGGTTCCTCACTGTGATTACTAGTAAGATAAAAAAAGGGACACATGTCTTTTCTTTAAGCCTGTTTCATTAATGCTTTAGCACTTTTGGTTAAGCTTGAGAAAATTCTTTCATTTCCCAGCTCTGTAGGTTTTGTAATCAACTCACTCAGTATATAGAAGTTTCAGCTGGGCATGGTGGCACACACCTGCAGTATCAGTTACCTGGTAGAGTAGGGCAGGACTGCAAGTTGGAGGCCAGCCTGGATAACTTAAATCCATCTCAGAGGGAGGCGAAGTTGAGCAGTCCCTGAGTTCAATCGCCAGTACTGTAAAATAAAGCCCCCATGCCCACCTTAGGCCATGAATGCATTTGCAGCTCCTGCGGTTTTCCTTTTTCTAGAATGCTGCATACCTGGAGCCTTTTCACTTCACAGGCTGATTCACCCATACTGTCCATCATAGACTGTATCAGTTAATTCATTCTTTTTGTTGAGTAGTATTCTGTTGCATGGTGTACCAACTTACTAATTCACCAGTTGGAAGGCTACTTTGATTTCCATTAGTGACTGAATAAACCACTAATATTCACATACAGCTTTCTGTATGTATAGTCTCCCATTTCACTTTGGCACATGCTCACCAGTGTCATGGGATGTTAGAAATCATAAAACCGTTTTTTTCAAAGTGCCTACAGTAATTCTACAATACCACCAGTCCATCAGCATTCCAACTGCCGTCATACTAACAGTAATTTGTATTACTTTTTTTGTTTTTTTTTTGTACCAGAGATTGAACTCATGACTTCGCGCTTGCCAGGTAGGTGCTTATGTCACTGAGCTAAATCCCCAGTCCGTTCATTTTGATTTTAATTTACATTTTCCCAGTGATTTGTTACTGGCCATCCACTTTTTTATTTGGCTAAGACTCTTGCTGAAATATTTACCCATTTTGAGCCTGGGTGGTTAGCGCTGGGAATGCAGCTCAGAGCTAGAGTGCCTTGCTGGTGGCAGGCCCAGGGTTTGATCCCCAATACTATGAAGCAAGAGAGCTTGTTTTAACTGTTTTTGCAGTAATGAGGGTTGAACCTAGGACTTACACACGTTAGGCAAAGTACCCTACTACTGAACTATATCTCTTTTAGTTTTTAGATGTCAAGGCAAGGTCTGGCTAAATTGCCCAGGGTGGCCTTGAACTTGTAATTCTTTGCCTCAGCCTTCCAATAGCTGGTCATAGAGGAATACACACATTATCATGCCTGGCTTTGTTTTCAGAACTAAAAATATGAATCCTTCCTCAGATATTTTTTCAAGCATATATATTTAAAGGCTTAGTATCTTTAAAAAAAAAAAAAAAGAGAGACTGGGTCTATGTACTTCAGGACTCACAATCCTGCCTCAGCCTCCTGATGGCTGGAATTACAGGCATATTCTACCACAACCAGCAAAGTTTAGTCTAAGTTGTTAAGAGAAACAAAATACTTGCTTTAATACACAAGATAGATAGTCAAGATTTGAAAGCAATTTTAGTGGACAACTGTCCTAAATTATTGGGTGACTATGTTGCATTTGATAAGCGTCAAATTTTAATGTAAGAACTCATTCTTGTGTAAGTTTCACTGCTCAAAGTATTGTATACCCTGATTTTCTAGGCTAAAATTTTATTACAATACTGTTTGCTCACTCAACATAACCATCTTTTTAGATATACGCCCTTTTTGATTTCTCTATTTCCACAAGCTATCAACTTTTCAAATACATAGCTTAATGACTGCTTGTTTCTTACACTTGCGTGTTAGTCTATCATTTTAAGACTCTTGAGAAACTTGTTTTTATGCTGAAGACTTATTTTTGTTTTATAGCAGTTACTCTTTTAAGCTACAGGCACTGAACCCAATGAAACATATATATGGGACCAAATTTATGGTTTAGTCTTATTTTAACGTTTACTAGTATTTCCTTCTTTCTCCTTTAAAGCATTAGGGAACTCTGGAATTACAAAACTGTTCTGCTGGGACTCTTCTCTGCCTACTTCAAGAATTCTGGGTGCTAGGGATTTAGCTCAGTGGCACAAGTGCCTGCCTGGCAAGCGCAAGGCCATGAGTTTGATCCCTGGTACAAAAAAAAGGAATTCTGATGTCTGGACAGATTATAGGTTAAATACTGGTTTGTTAATTAAGCAAGGATCCTAGCATTTATTTTATATCCGCAAATTCAGTATCCCTACCCCTACCCCCCATGATTGCTAAATAGGGAACTAAAACATTTTGAGTAATGGCAAATGTCAACACAAATATACACATACTAGATGACAAAAAAACAGAATAGTGCAATGAAAATCATAATAAAAATTCATACCTGAATACAGCCAGTGTTTGGTTAATTAAAAGGTACAAGTTTTGCTAACATTTTAGAAAACCTAGTATGTTTTATTGACTATTTCAAGTGATCAAATGTGAAACTATTCTGAAGTCCTAAAAACACAAAACCAGATAATCTCGTTTTCAAGTTATGCTGAAAACTACGCCATTTTCTCTCTTCCCTGAAAAAAAGGTAACTTCCATGTCTGAAAGATAACTTTTAGACATGGATAAACAGTTTTGTTTTTCCTGTATGGAAATTTATGTTCATGAGCCTTTGTTAAAAACATACTTTTACCCACTGAACTCTATTTGCCATTAATGGTAATGGAAGAAAACCTTGGAACAAAGTATTCCCATGCATTGTTTGCATGGTGCATGTCACTTATGCAATGAGAAGAAAGTTCAAGGATTTTAGTGATGCATCCTCAACTAAAACTTTTATTTCCTTGAATAGAATATACACAGATTCATGTAAAGAACAGTCATCATATTAGGCAAATTCACATCTGCTAACTTGCTAGTTTGAGTCCAGAGTCAAATCAGATACAGATGATTAGTCACTTTAACCAAGTTAAGAGATTTCCACTCTTGCTGGTCCTTTGTGAAACATATTATAGAAATAAGGTAGCAAGGTACCTCAGTACCAAAGTATTTGAAAAAAATACCTAATATTTTCCCTAACCCAAGTTAACTACTAATGGTCATCTCATCCCAAGTGACTCATTAGGTTTCTATGTGCTTGATCTGTGAAAAAATAACTTTCTCCATCGATTTCAGGTGCAAGATGCTAGATGAGTATTTCCACAAACACCTTACGGTAATTCTTACCAAAAAGTATTTTCCCCAAAATTTGAGTAATGAATAAATACACAAACAACGTTTAAATATGATTCCATGGTGCAAGGATTTCCTGCAAAGTACCTTTAATGTGTTTGCATTTGCAGCAAGCATTAGGATGTGCTAGTTTTGGCACCATAAGTTAGGTGTGTAACTACACATAAGACATCAAGTCATCCCAACCAGTATTTACCCCATGAATAGAAAAACTGAACAAAAACATAATTCAGATAAAGGCTGCATTCACAAACCCAATACAATGTAAAGTAACTTTTTCAATAGAGGGCTTTCATTTAGAATTGTTTTATAATGATAAATAAAAATGGATATTATTTAGAGAATAAAATACTTCACTGTTATTTACTGGTATATATTAATTGCTAAATAAACTATACCCTCAAGTCAAAATGTTTTCAAACCAGGGTTTCAAATGCCAAAAACCACTGCCATGTTATTGTTCAGCAACTCCATTCAAATAAACATCGGTACTGGATACAAGAAAATAATAAATAAAAATGCAGATGAGGCAAATGCTAACAAGTTTGCATTCTGAACTTTTAAAGGAAACACCCCACTCTGCATCCTTTAAGACTGCCATTCTGCTTTAGTAAACTGAATCTGCCCTATTTTACTTCAACAGATAAAGCACTCTGCTGAGACTATAAAAAGTTATAAAAAGGCAATCATAAAAGATTAAATATTGGTAGGCATGTCAACTTTCTTTTAATAAAAACAAAAATAGTCATTGTCATCTATTTAAATAAGTATCTTTTGTTATAGAGTGTTCCAGTTACTGAAAAAGGGCCCTTAAAAAACCCAACTGCCTATATCTTTAAACCCAACCCTCTTGACCCCTAACAGATATTTGAGGGAAGAGCTATTTAATGTGCAAATTGGCAAAACAAATGCAGAGGAGGGAACTTCTTGAAATGATATGCCCAATCAATTCTCTGTTTATTCTTTTACAATATCAACTTCCAAAAAGTAAAATAACCAAAGGAATCTTAAAAATACACAAAACAGACCTTCATCTTTGCATTCCTTTCCAAACACAAAATGTATGTACAGCATGTTTAATAATATGCAATATGCAAAAGCTCCGTGTTGCTGTCAGCAACATCTATACCCACCCCCCCTCCTTATTCACAAGTGTACCTCTACTAAACACAATTACATCACTAAGCCTGTTAGTTTGAGAGGGTTTTAAGTTTGTTAAAACTGGAAAATCTTTGTATAGGGGCTCCACTCATTTGACTCTAGGTTATAGACTTCCACAGTATTCAGAAATTCATTGCCATCAAATCCTCCCACTGCATAAATGGTGTTCCCCACAGTTGCAATCCCAGCATTGCTCCTTGGTGAAGTCATATTTCCCATCATCTTCCATTCATTTCTATTTGGATCATACATCTCCACACAACTGATAGCATGGGAGCCATCAAAGCCACCACCTACAAACAGTTTTCCTGAAAAAGAAATGAGACAAGGTAAATGGAGAGAGGCTCAACAAACCCCTTGGTCCATCTTTCTAAAAAGAAATGATAAACAAAAAAAGCGTATTTTTAAAGTGGAGATGTCACACTGACTGGGCGTGGTGGTGTATGTCTGTAATCCCAGCATTTGGGAGGCTGAGGCAGGAGGATCACTGTGAGTCTGAGGCCAGCCTGAACTGCATAGTGAGACCCTGTCTCAAAAACCAAAAGACCAAAAAAAAAAAAAAAAAAAAAAAAAAAAAAAAAAAAAAAAAAAAAAAAAAAAAAAAAAAAAAAAAAAAAAAAAAAAAAAAAAAAAAAAAAAAAAAAAAAAAAAAGAAAGAAAGAAAGAAAAGAAAAGAAAAATGTAAAAAGAGCGCACAGCACCTGCCTGGCAAGTGCAAGGTTGTGAGTTCGATCCCCAGTACCAAAAAAACAAAACAAAACAAAAAAAGCCATTTCATTCTGTCAGAAATTATTGCCTACCTAACTGACAAGAATTCTAGAACTGAGAAATCTAAAAACCAGTAAAATGGATAAAAATCCATTTTTATGTGGAATTTTCGCAATTTGGGTGGGGGGTGGCAGCAGCAGTGAAAATTTCTCAACAATTCTTGTGCAAGTTACTACTTATACTTGTTCAAAAATAATGAAACAAGGCACAAAGAAGTTGGGCAAGTAATCTAAAGATAAAGCTAGTAAGTGGTAATCTGGAATACATCTTTGCAGTGGATCTTCTGCATTAACCCAGTTCATAAAAATAATAGGCTGATTTCAACTAACTGAAATTCTAGAGCTCTCCAATGGTTTAAAAATGTAGGTATAAATTTCTTTGGAAAGTTATGACAACTTTCAAATATACATGCAAAACAGTTCTAACAGTTATACTACTTTCAAACAAAATCCATTAAACACTCTGACTTGGTTTTTTTAAATTGGGCTTTTTAAAAAAAATTTTTTAAATACATGCTAAACAAGTATTCTACCACTGAGCTTTTAATTCCCAGTCCTTTTTATTTTGAGACAAGGTTTTGTTAATTGCCTAGGATGACCTTAAACATGTGAACCTCCTATCACTTAACAGCTTAGTAGCTGGGATTAGAGCTGTGCCACCATGTCCAGCTAGCTTAGAAAAAATTTTTATGACCGATTCTCAAATTCATTACTTTCTCATTTGACCATCACTTAGAAAACACCCTCACAAGGTTCAAAACCCATAGCTTACTTAAGCTTTTACCAGTTGATAAAGATTTACCTTTGCTCTAACAAATGGTTAACTAAATTATTACAATTACATAATTACACAGTAAATAAATCAATAAAATAGATGTGAAAAGAAGGCCGTGTCTATATAAAACAAAGCTTAATATTTTGGAAAGACTTACCTAGATATGGAATAAGACAATGGAAAACCCGAAAGATTTATATTAATTTTATTTTGAAATAAAATTCTTTAAATTACCACTCTAAATGGAAACTCAAAATCCAAGGTGATACATTATGGGTAGGGTTTACGAAAGAAAATGATCTGCAGTTTCATTAAATATACCCAATCAAAAGAGTGGTAAATGCATTTAAGTTATATATCACACACTGAATCTGATTTAAACACTTCTAAAAGATAAACACCTAATGCCCACTGCATTAAAAGGGATGGCTGCTTCTGAGTTCTTAATCCTACAAGGGCAGTTCCTATCATTCACATATTTTTCTTGGAATTTTAGAATTCTTGCCACTATTTGCCTTTCACCTCTCCATATCTCAACACTCACCATCAAGAACAGCTACTCCAGCTCCTCGCCTAGCCACATTCATGGGTGCAATTAGACTCCAGGTGTTATTTTCGGGATTATAACGTTCTACTGTGTTCAAACAATTCCAAGACTCTGCACCTCCAATTATGTACAAATAACCACCAAGCTCACAAACTGCAGACTGATGTCTACCTACAAAATTAAGTTAAACCAAGAAGATTATCACAACAGCTACCAAAACTGTGTGCTATACATAACGCTGACTCACAGGTTAAAAAATAAAACTTACGAATATTAAGAGGCGCACAGCTTGTCCATGACTTTGTTACAGGATCAAATACATCACAATTTTTTAGTCCTTTCTGGCCATATGGATCAGAGCCACCAACAATGTATAATTTACCATTGAGAGCACACACTCCTACATTAAGTATAAAATATGGTTACATACTGATAATTTAATAATCATTTAAATACTGGCTATCTTTGAAGTTATGATTACCTGCATTACAACGGTTAGTTCTCAACTCTGGAACAGGAATCCAGTCATCAGTGTTTGGATCATACATCTCTCCACAACTCAAGTCATCTGAGTGGCCATTTGACCCGCCTACCACATAGAGCTGGCCCTATATCCAAAGTGAGATGAGACTTTTCATCATGCTGAAGTTATGACAAGAAAACCTAAATATTGTATATGGTTTATATCTAGATTCCCCCACCCCCCGCCAAGCTTCAGAGGCTCATAGATGGGGCTTTTGGGAGGTGATGACTGGATCATGGGGCACTATACTTATCAGTGGATGCATCCACCAACGAGGTTAGAGCAATGTAATTTTGGGAGGGAGAACCTGGTTGAAGGAGGTGGGTTACTCGGGGCATGGCCTCAAATGGTATCTCTCTTCCTTGTTCCTCCCTTCATTCTGCTTCCCAGCTGCCATGACCCAAGCAGTTTCTCCCCTGCCATGCTGCTTAGTCAGCCAACCATGGACTGAAACCTCTACAAACTTGTGGACCAAAATAAACCTTTCCTCCTTTATTTTGTCTGAGAGACAAGGAAAATAAATAAGACATATAAGGTTATATCTGCAATACAATGTGCTTACCATGAGTACAGCCATTTGAAATCGGGCCCTTGGTGTTCTCATGGGAGCAAGAAAGGACCAATGGTCTGTACGTGGATCATAGCATTCGACTGTTCGAAGACATTCTTCTCGGTTATAGCCACCTGGAAAAAACCAAAAATTTATTTAAAATACTAAACTGGCCCAGTGTTTCTGATCCCGAATGGCTCTCAGTAATGTACACAATAAGGAAAAGTATCAGAACTCTTGAGGACCCACTAATTGATGTTTTAACAGAATGCTTGTAAAGGTAAAAAGTTACATCAGTGTGAATGAACTGCTTACTTGTGGCTTAAAAATTAGGAGAAAAAAATTTACTCACTCTATATACTTTTTAAAAATTAGAAACAGGCTGCTGGGGTGTATTGCTCAGTGGTAAAATATTTGCCTAGCATGTGTGACATCCTGGGGTTGATTCCCAGTCATTCAAAAGAGAAAAAAAGAAAAAATTTGAAGCAGACTGATCTAAAGTTATCGACATTCAATTAATATTTACTTTTTATGTATCAGTCTTTGTGGAATGCCACAGAAGAAAGCTTATTAAGCATGCTCCCCAGAAGCTGCATGCCACAGGCAAGCATTAGTAATGATGGCTTTAATCAGTTAAATACATCTGTTCTTACCTGCAGCTATGAGCTTGCCATTCATCTGTGCTGTCCCCAGACCAGATCGTGCATACTGCATAGGAGACATAGGCTTTTCTATTAGCTCATCTGGTTGCATCTCAAAACTTAAACTCTTGATTAGTTTTGGAGTGCTCGTTGGTGAGCTCTGTGGGCTGTTTCGCCCATGAAGGAATATTACACAGAATATACCATCCAGCACAGCCAGGCACAAGTAAGTATTATCTGTAAGCACAAGAGTTTCATGTTTAAGATGCAAAAGTACTATTTTTTTTGCTGTTATGATCCTGAGCTGAGCTCCACAGTCTCCAGATCTCAGACTGGAATACTCCATTACTGCTTTCCAAATTTAACTGCTTTTTTTTCCTTAGTCAATTTAAAATATTAAATTGACAATACTCCTTAAACAGATAAATTGAAGACAAACCTGGCTAGCGTCACATACTTACTTGAGGTTTTTTCTGAAGCAACGATTTTCCATTCATGCTTAGGGCTTTGTATTGTAGCATTTGGAGAAGAGAGACATCCAGTAGAACTGCTACTTATCTGCTTATGGCCATTCTCACGTGGTGGCTTTTTCTGCAAAATCAAAAGGCAGCTACAGAAACCTAGCCAAATACCATAGCTGGCGTACCTTTGTTCCTGAACTATTCCACAACACTGCCAAAACACTGGGTATCCTCCACCTAGGTAAGACACTTACAGCACACTACATTCGATACAAACCAATACCTTTCCAATTGACACAAACTACTAGCACACTTCCATGTCCACTCAATAATGCAAAAACTATACCTACACAATTAGCCTTGTCAGAAAAACCTCAATTTAAACAATTCAAAGAACCTGCTTCAGATCAAGTATCAGAATGATACCTTAGTAAGGAGATGGGCAGAAGGTAAAGCAAGCTATAATCCATGTAAGTGCATATATTTTTTATAACAAGTACAGAATTTCCCCAAAAGATATTATAAATTTAAAATGGCATGAGTTAACTGAACAAATACATTTAACTCACTGTCTCCAAGTTACTGTCA
This sequence comes from Dasyprocta punctata, assembly GCA_004363535.1. NCBI lineage: Eukaryota > Metazoa > Chordata > Mammalia > Rodentia > Dasyproctidae > Dasyprocta > Dasyprocta punctata. The sequence continues at coordinate 56,334 of RJWM01001792.1, forward strand.
AACCTACCAACTATATGTATCAGTACCCTTCATACAATGTTGGCAAGATGTAAGCAGACACAGACTGATTCGTTCTCTTGCTGTTCTATTTTATAGGAAAAAAGTCGCAATAAAAAAGTGGCAATCACAAGAAAACACCAAGAATAATTTCTTTAGGGTTGTCTTATAGGTATTAAATTGGTTTTTGAGACAAAACTACATCAAAATACAAAATAAATAATAGCAATCAGAAATGAAATACTGAAAGACAAAAATATTCACAAAAGAATATAAAGGAACAGAAACAAGTAGATAAAAGATGGCAATTTCCAAATGATTCTAAGAAAACTATATAGCGTGAACATGAATCACATTCTGAATAATGTATGGAATCATGTCTGAGTTTTCTTTCATAGCTTTTTTCTGATTAACCTTTGACACTTCTAAGGGGTATGATCATAAGGGACTGGAAGAATGCCTAGATTACCCTGGGAGAAGTGCCAAACAGACACGTACTGTGCCACCTCCAATACTGGCCAACTCTGCTCATCTATTTATTTTGGTCCCCAAGGCCAGATCACATGGATAGGTACGATTTCTAATGGAAATTTTGGTTGCTAGGGGAAACAAAAAGCCATGTAACAACAGAGAAAAAGATTTTGATAGCTACTTCAAATTATTAAAGAAAAAAACCCATCAAATTTCAGGCTAGGACACTTAGCAAAAAAGGGCCCTTCAAAAGGCAGGGAGTTATCATTAAGTTCTATTTAAATATCATCCAAGTATTATTGGGCACTTTATTCACATCATCATCTTTCAATCCAGTAAGAATGTGACAGACTGGATCACAGTATGAAAGTATTAGGAATAAAGAAATAAGATTAGTGCTACTCTACCTCATTTAACATGAGAAATTACAAGTTATACAAAACCTTATCCTATCCTCAGGGAGAGGGTTCAAAATATCATAAACTTTATATTAAGAAGAGACTTTATATTTTAATATATACTGTAACTGAGAGAAAATGCAAAAGAGAAAGGCAGTAACATTCAACAATATCAGTGTAAACACAATAGTCCTAAAAGAGAAACGCTGAGTAACTCCTTTGTACATACGATCTCCATCCCTACATGACTTCTCAGAGGAATTGACAGTTTATATTTATTCCACCTTCAAACTTCCTACTCCTACCTTAAGTAGCTTTTACAACACAATTAAGATTGTGATTGTGCTCCTTTCTAATGGTTCTTCTCAACCTCTTTTTGTATTCCTAAAGCCTAATAAATAGCTCTCATCCTTTCTACTCCATGATCTTTACTCAGGGCCTACTCAATCCCATTCATTCTCAGTTTCCCGCCCCACCAAATCTCCTTAAATAATCAGTAAGACAAAATCACCTGACCTTTGTACCTAAGTCTACTTATAAAAATAGGTGAAGAATGTATCCTTTCTCCTCTATGCCTTTAAATCAAGCCCTCATAATTTACTTAAGCCTAAACTACCACTTGAAAGTCTACAAATTGGTCTCACAAACTTTAATCCACCCTCCATGCCAGGTTAATAAAAATAGGAAAAGCCAAAGGCAACAATTCTCCAAGTTAATAAATACAAATCAGTTAAGATTCTACAGTTCAGAGACTGTCACCTTATAGGAAACCATTTGTTAATAATATGATCAATGAATGCACAAATTTTTGATAAATAGATACAACATAATTTACCAAATGTTTTCATTGCTGGGCTACTGCCCAGTTTTTTACAATTACTAAGTTTGTGAAATATGTCTGTTACCATCTAAATTCTTCTTGGTGTCTACAGGATAAAGTATGAGCCCCATTCAGACAGCATTTAGCTATTCCCCCAGACTCATGACCTCCTACTCCAAGAGCAGCATCTGTGCACAGGTACTCTTTGCAACCTAACATATCTACCTCTAACTACTACATAAACTCTTCTAAAACCTAAGACAGCTCAAATGTTGCCTCTTGTCTCTAATATGCCTTCCACTTTAAGCTTTTTGTCGATACCTCGTAGAAGTCTGTATTGTTTGTTCTACAAGCAGAAACTATCTCTTGCACATCTGTGCTCCCATACTGAACATGTAGCCTGTCACTTACTGCTCATTCAACCTTTGCTTGTCGAAAAGTACTTTTAAAAAAAGTTAACTTCAAATGTTTACAGTCGAGAAAGAAAAACCCTAAATATTCAAACATAACCAAAGTTCTCAGCTAATTTAAACCCAAAAATTCCTTAGTAATCAGTGCCACAGGACACTAAAGAGTTACTACCTGTTAACACAAACATGTAAGTTACCACTGAGCCTACCATTTATCTTGTAATTTTTAAAGGAAAATATTCCTTTATCTGGGTTAACTCAGACTACTTTGGAAATGTAAGGTTGAGCTAAAGGACAAATAAAAATAACATACACTAGGACCTCATTTATAAAAATTCCAAACATAGGCAAACTAAGCTATTATGTCTGAAGTAAGAAGAATGGTTTCTTTTGGGCAGTGATTAGGAAAGGGTAAGAAGACTGCCAGGATGCCAGCATTTTCTTCTTCATATAGGCAGTATTTATACTGGGTGGCTCACGAGATGACATTTAAAATACGTATGACTTGGGATGTGGTTGAGCAGCAGAGCATGTGTCCAGCACGTGTAAGGCCCTGGGTTTGAACCCAGTACTAAAAAATAACAAAGACGTACTTTTCTGTATGCTATTTGTCCATATGGTTTATAGCTAAGATATTTATTCTCTACTATTTGCTGAAAATGTGTCTGAATAAGTATGTCTTTACTCAGTAAATACAGAGAAAAATCAAACTGGGATTTATAAAAGGCAAAGTAACTCAATCAACACAATGCAACTGTTTTAATTCATTTTGTTCAAGAAACATCTAGATCAAATTGTAACATGATTGACCACCGTTTACAAAGTATAATCCATATTAACTACACCATTTCTAATTTCAAATAATGAGTTCAGTATTAAAGAAACAACCAAAATTTCTTTCATAGCCATCAACAATTTAAACAGTCCTGTATCTTTTTTCTAAATTGGGTCTTTCAGTCATGTCTGTTACAAATATACCTACTTTTCATATCCAACCAAAATAACAATTTCTACATTATCTCACCATACTGTTCTTTTCTCTTACGACTTGTAAATACTAACTTATGAGGAAAAAAAAATTCTACATGGAGTTTTCTAACTTGCTGAGTTAACTTCTTTTCATGTGACAAAATACTAGTAACTCTAAGATCTGCTTGTTTTCTCCCAAAAATGTTTCTGTCCAGTCATACCAATGAAATTCATCCACTTTCCTTTATTAAAGGAAAATTTAAGTATGCTGTAAAACTTTCCAGTCAAATTTTAACCTGAGGTTACCTCCGACTGCAATGTGTACCTGCACAAACTGAATGTGGTCATCATCACTGCCAAACACCTCAGCCTGTCCATCTAGTAGGTTCCCATCAAGCAGCTTGTGATCAGCTGAGTAGTACAAGGTTTGAACCTGCAAAACAGCAACAGAACACCCATGTGGCTACTGTCACCATGGCTACTCCACTAGTATGCAGATCACACAAAGGCCTCAAGGTAACCTCCAGTGTGCTTCTTGAGCTTCTTGACATCTTACTGTGGCAGGATCACAAGTAAAGAAAAATACATGTCATGGTGGTAAAAATTTAAAAAGCAAAAACAAAAAAGCCCAACTACAAACTTTTCTAATACTGGCTGAAGAATCCTTGGCTTGACTGGCTTGAAAGAAATCTTCATCTTTTCATAGCTTCAATTATGTAACATTAAGAAAGAAGAAAAAAAAAGCACTAGTACAAAATATATACACTTAAAAATACACATATTTACAATGAAATACTGAATAGTTTACACCCTTTGAAGATAAATGGTCTGATTTGCACTGACATACTTCTCTCCTGTAGACAACGTTAGGAAAACAAATGCAAAAACTCAAGCAAGCTGTAGTTATCTTTCTTCGCAGATGCAAATACATGGCTAATGCATCTGATTTTAAGTGGGAAATCAAAGAATATAAAGATCTGTTGTTAATCTTTTTAGAACATAATGATGTCAGTGTTTATAAGCCTAACAAATTTGGTACGCCTTTAGTGATTCTGAAAGGCGTAAGTATAGAGTAATGAACTCAAGGCTATGCCACTGCTGCATCCGCATGTTTTTAATTCCCACTATTTGGCTATCAATACTTTTTTCATCTGTATTTCTAAAAGTAGCCCAAGTTAATTGAATGACTGTATGCATGAACAACACCATTGAACAACACAAAGCTTTCAAGAGAAGAATCCTGTAAGGAGTAAACACCATTAAATCATCATCGTTCTCTGCCCACAGCGGATTTTTCTTAGGAGAACTGGGGCAGGACTGCTGCTTCTTTACGTGTCAATACACTTGAGGTTTCTTCTTGTTTCTTCAGTCTTGGGTATCCTAGTTTTGTTAATAAACCTATGGGGAGATAAACCAATGGGGAGGAACAACCATTAGAAGCTTTACCTACTTGTCAAATTTAAAGTAAAAACCTGTGAAGAAAAATTAAGAATCTACAGAAAATTTCAGTACCACCTCCCATTTCTAAAGCAAATTACATGCTACTTTAAAGAAAGTTAACAGCACATTATAAGCAAAGAAATTAAAAAAAAAAAAAAAAAAAAAAAAAAAAAAAAAAAAAAAAAAAAAAAAAAAAAAAAAAAAAAAAAAAAAAAAAAAAAAAAAAAAAAAAAAAAAAAAAGAAAAGCAGAAGACCAAACTGAACAGTTCATTCAGCTCACCTGGACACCCCCCCTGTTTCTCAGCTTAGGGGTACCTATAGCAAAATTTAAATTCTTTAGGGTCATGGTTATAAAATAAAAGTGAAAGGGAATCCTTCATGTTACAGCAAAATAATATTTAAGAATTGTTGAGTCCCATTTACTTTAAAACTAACCTCTTCCATCAGCTCTTCCAGACTGTCTCCATTCTCCCAGATGCTACGCTGTACCCAGTTGATTACCTTTGTATACAATTTGCCATTGCTGGGCAAGCAAACATTATCTTCAAGCATTACCTCCAACTAGAGTTAGGAAGAAACAGTGAGACACAGATCAGTACTAAAATTCAAATTCTGAGCTTAATTCTCAATTTCATAATGAAGCTGTCACAGATGCCAAACTGTATTCCACACATTTACATTAATTTGTGAAGTAAGCCAGTAATCAAAACCAAAAAAGTAAACAAACTGGTATGCATCCATTACACAGCTAGTAACAATAATGTGTTATTTTTGTGAACATTACTCACTTGCTTAATCCATGGACAAAGATTCTGTGCTGGTGCTAGGTAGCATAAAATCCATTTATATACTCCTTACCTTTAGTCGTGGAAGCTTGAGAAATTCTTCCTCCTCTGAAATTTGTAACAAATGTTCTTGAATATAGGCATCAACCTTATTCAACAAACGGGCATCTCCCATACAACTTGCAAAATTTCGGTAAGAGATGCAGCTGGTAACATCCATTCTAGATAGTAAATAATCACCACAAACCTTGGAAAGAAACATTAATGCCAACAGTTACATATATTTTATCCAATAAATACGTAATATAGCTCTATGTGAAGATATAAGGATGAATCATAAAATCACTGTCTTAATACAACACATGTACAATTGTTGTACACATGTACAAGTGTGGAAACAACACATATACAATTGACAAACATCAAAGAATGCCATCCAAATAAGTTGTTAAAGGAGATTTGTGGGGCTGGGGATTTAGCTCAGTGGCATAAGTGCCTGCCTGGCAAGCATGAGGTTGTGAGTCTGATCCCCAGTACAAACAAAAAAAAAAGGAGGTATGTGACAAAATGACATACTATATAGGTTTGGATAAATATTTTCAACTAAAATATTAGATTAGGCTTCATGAAAGGCAATATCCAAGTTGGACTCTGGAAAAAACTACACTAATGTTGAACACAGACCAGAAGGAAGAAAGATGTTATCTAATCTGGTTTGGTTGAGCAAAAGGTATAACAAGTGAGAAACAATTTTGCAAAAATAACAACTACACCATAGGGAACCTGGAATGCTAAACTCAGAAATATGGCACTGGAAGAAGGGCCAGATTGTCACACTACTGTCACTGTAACTGGAAAGCAGTCACAGAGCTAATGTAAATGAATACACATGGCTGTAATAAAATTCTTCTTCTTTTTTTAATGTAGATCATAGATTATTTACAAAGAATCAACATAAAAATCAATAGAGCAGACATGTAGGTTTAGCAAGGTCACAAAGCCATATAGAAATCTTGGCCTGCCAGGTGTGGTGGTGCACGCCTTTAATACCAGCACTCAGGAGGCTGAGGCAGGAGGATTGTTGTAAGTTCGAAACCAGCCTGGGCTACAGAGTGAATTCATGGCCAGCCTGAATTGCACAGTGAGACCCTGTCTCAAAAAATAGGGCCAGGGATTTAGCTCAGTGGCCTAAGCGCCTGCCTGGTCAATGTGAGGTTGTGAGTTCAATCCCCGGTACAAAAAAGACAGACAGACAGACAGACAGAAAGAAAGAAAGAAATCTTGGCCTATATACAAGCAATGAACAATTCAAAAGTAAAATTGTAAGGGCACAAGTTACAACATCACAAAAAAGCTTAAAGTAACATTACTGTATAAATCTACCAAAATATATTATCTGTATCCTAAAAACTATAAAAACTGACCAAAAGTACTCAAATACAACCTAAATAAGTGGAGATACTGTGTGTGTGAATTGGACAAATATCAAAACATTTACTCTCCCTAAACTTACCTATAGATTCACCTCAACATCTACCAAAATCTCAGCAGTTTTTAAAATTTTTTTTCCAGTGAAGGGAGGCACTGAATTACTTCTGGACAGGCCATGTGGATGACAAAGGAGGCCACTGTGCTTTTTTTAAAACTATCTTAACTATTTTTTATATACATATACATAAACATATACATACTTTTTCTTTCAGTTTGTCACACAAGTGAAACAATACCATGCTTACACATGGGTGACTTATTTCACTAATAAGTATATTCTCAAGGCGCATCCATTTAAGTATAAAACTGTCCAATTTATTGTTCTGTATAGCTGAGTACTATTCCATTATATAAAAATACCACATCCTTTTTGTCTATTCCTCAGTTGATGGGCATTTAGTTTGTTTCCAAGATCTGGCTATTAGGAACTGTGCTGCTATAAATATAGGTGCACATATATCACTGTGGTATGATGTTTTTAATTCCTTTGGGAAGATACCCAGAAGGGGACTAGCTGGGTCAAATGGGACCTCCAATCCTAGCTTTTTGAGGAATCTCCATACTGACTTCCACAGTGGTTGTACCAGCCTGCACTTACACCAACAGTGGAGAAGGGTTCCTTTTTCCCCAGAGCCCCTCCAGCACTTGTTATTGGTTGACTTCTTGATACTAGCCATTTTTTCTGGGGTGAGGTGGAATCTTAGTGTTGCTTTAATTACAATAAAATTTTATAAAACAGCCAACTGGCCTATGGCCTGCGGCCTGCAGTTGACTAACTTCTTGCATTAGAAAACTAAATGTCTTTTTTCTTAACAATTATTAAGCACTTCTCACTGACATTAAATTCTAGACAGAATACTTTGAAAGAACAACCAAGATGTATAGGAAAAGAGACACTTGAGAAGCTAAATATTTTAATTCACACTATCAGAATAGCCACCATGCTAAAGAAGACTGTCAAAATAGCAAGACATTAGCCCAAACTGTATTTCTGACAAGAAGTATGATTTTGCTTATTATAGCTAAAACAACATATCAGTCCCCTGGCAGGGGAGAGGGGAGTGTTTTCAAGTCCTTAGGACTAAATATTTTGGGACTTCTGTATTCTCATCACACTAACCTCCTTAGAAACAGTAGCCCTTTTATATTATTTTTGATACCATACCTGCTTGACTCGGTCCATCTTCAGCTTTTTGGCTGCAGAATAAACATCTTTCACTAATTCCTTATCAGCTTTCAACCTATCAAAAAAAATTTATTTTTATTATATCAAGACCTTAAAACACAGATAATTTAAATAAAAGGAAGATTTGCAACTTCATGATGATATTCCCTAACTATATGGTTTACTTTAAAGTACTTACTGAGCAGTATAGGCATAATTCAACAAGACTTCAACAGCTTCTGGATTGAGATCATCAAATTTAACATGAGAAACTCCATGAGGATCACTATCATTATTAAAGATTTCAAATAAATAGGGACTGCAGCAAGCCAGTACTGCTCTGTGTGCTAACATCTCATGGCCACAGACCTGAAATCATAAAAAAATACAATCAGAAGTATTGTTGACTATGTAGTTCTATACCACAACAGCTTCTTTTACTGTAAATTTCTAGATAAAGGATTCTCTAAAAAAGCCCTTTCATTAAATGTCTGTGGCAGTGGTGGTGGGAGGGAGAATCCAAGAACTTGCAACTTTTAGTAACTGATATTCTTTGTAATGAAAGATCAGTTCTATAAGTTTCCAATTAAATTTTAAATACCTGAAGTCGAACATCACAGAACTGGCCACTTTTCCTCAAGGCATTTAATTTGGCAACAGAAGATTCAATAAAATTTTCATCTTCAAACATCAAATATCCATTGGGAATCATTTTTCTGTATAAATTTGGCTGAACAGCAGAAAGAGAGCTGAGTTTATTTTACTTGTAAATACTGGTTCTTACAATTATAAAGAGTAACATTATATCTTTATTTTCACATTCTATCCTATCAGTAACGCAAAAATTTTATCAAAAACTTAGCTAAAGCAACACTGGTGCAATGCCCATGTCTTTGAAGTCTCTTCAAGAATTCGTACAATGGTGGATACCTCAACAACCTGAACCATGTTTCCGCACCTATTGCACATTCACGGAAGGGAAGGAAATGAAACTCCATCCTGCCCAAAGCCATGTAATGAGCAACCTAAAAAACCTGGAAGAATAGGAGGCAGGCATCATCACACATTATTTCCTTAGATTTGGGCTAGTATCATTCCTTTAACTCACAAATGAGAAAACAGTAATATATATCCTATACCTATGTTTTCAATTTTCTTAAAGGACCCTTCAGTTGACTCTACTCCTCAAAATTATGTAAAACCAACATTTAAATATGGAAAACTGTTTAAATTCTTTCTCCCTTTCCTAAAACACACACTTAAAAGTCTGATTAAGTTTTGGCACTGTCTCTGCCAAATGATTTTCACAAATATTTTTAAACAGATAAGGCAAGATTTAAAAAGATGAAGTTAGCTGGGTGTGGTGGTGTATGCCTCTAAGCTCAAGTACTTGGGAGACCAAGACAGATGTATTTCAAGTTCAAAGCCAGCCTGGGCAACTTAACAAGACCCTGTCTCAAAATAAAAACCGGGAGATACAGCTCAGTGTAAAGACTTTGGATTCAATACCCAGAAAGGGGTAGAGAGAGCAAAAGCAAACCAAACCAAAGCAAACCAAACCACTGCAACAGAAGATACCAATTATAGAAAGAAAAAAACATACAGAAACACTTTTCAAATGGTTACTGACTTATCTGCCTTGTTAAACATGAAAGACTATTACTGTACTCAGCAGTCTTCAGAAAAACACTGTGTCTCAGTGGTGGGCAGGGATCTGAATATTCACTTACCTTACTATATGGTGAGAAATGTACTATTGGGGATTTAAATAATCCAAAGGCAAAGGAGTGTTGAAATGAAGGGCTTCGTCAAGGTATGAAGACAGCTGGCTGAAGTGAACGAAGATGTATCTTAAGATCTAATGTTGGTACCAAAACTCAGGCTTGAAAATGATGTAATCAAGTCCTTAAAAGCTATAGACATGAATTTCTTCTGTGATAATGATGCACTATAATCTGTAACAATCAAAAATTTAGGTTAGAGATTTAGAATGATCAAAGTCTGTCACTGACCTAAGTAGAGCAGATCATGCAAAACAATTCCTGATCGTTCAGCAATTCTGAAATAAATGGCAAAAATATTCACACTACATAAAAAACTAACAAACACAATTACACATCAACACTTTTCACTCAACTTCCAACTACTTAGGTGCTCTTAAAAATTCCCAGGGGGCAGAAACTAATTCCTTACTAAAGAATTAAAGAATATAAATACTGATTGACTTTAATATTCTCTTAGATTAAAAGTAATAAAAAAACATGAGATGTCTGTTTTTAGAAGCCAGCAAACATATAGGCACGATTTTCAAACATGTATATACTATTTCCCCAAATTTGCTCTACATGCTGCAGCCCACTGTACCTTTAAGTTGTTCTACCCGAAATAGCCTTAATCAACTTCTTGTCAGATGAAATCTTACAGCCATAGTCTGCCACATTCCCACATCTGAAAGTAATTTTACCCCATTTTTCATATACAGAAACCATCTCTAGAAGGTATGTATAATCTGCTTGTCTGTTCTATGTTCCACTGCTGTTTACCTGCTTATCTTCCTTAACTCTAAGTCCAAGACAAAGTTTCTGTCTTGTTCATATTTTATATTCTTCATCCCATCTTTCCCAATACAACTAGCCTATAAAAGTTGAATATAGGTTAGTAATTTGTTTAAGCTAATCAAACAAAAGAGAAAAGTATTCATGTCTGCACTTTGCATAATAATTTTTTGCATATGCAAAATAAATGAAATCATTCTAGTTCAAAATAAATCTCCAAGGAACTCAATCCTCTTCCCTTATTCCTCTCCTCATTTCATATATCACCAATTATTAGAGTCAAATTTATATGGCACTTTAAAAAAAATCACCTGAACTGATATTAAACCACTGTCTAATTCAGGGAAACAGAACTAAGAAATTATGTGAAACATATGAATAGTTATAGACATCTTAAAATAACCTTAACTTGCTTTAAACACTAATCCAACCTACAACTCTATCAATTATGCCAAGGTGAATAATCACTTGCCCCAAGACTACACTGAAGGCCAGTCCAATTTGAATTCAACGAATGAACAGTGAAGGTTTAACACATGTACAGTCTGTACAGCAGCTGGATCTCATATGGCCTAACTGGTTTCTCTATAATTGAGACTTCAAGGAAACTCCAGTATTCCAACTCAGGATTGTTATCAATGCCTACTTCTACACCAAATTATATCATACTATTAGGTAATTTTCATCTCTTCTGCTTTATACTTTTATTCAGATTAATTCTGCTTTTCTTAAGAAACTAGTTTTAACAAACAAATGCTTTCCAAATACATACTATATACACAGAACACACTATTTTAAAGAAACCTCTAAACATTTTCAACCAAGACCTGGCTCAAACTAAGAAAGTTTTTTTATATATCATATGCATTGGACTGGCCAACCCACAGGCATACTTGGCAACTCTTTTTCAGTTTTATAAAATGTACTTAAAACATGGGTGAAGGGAACCCCCATGCAAACTATTTTTATATGATTAGAACGAACCATCAGGGCCTCTGTGTTTTCTCTTACGTGGTGGCCCACCCTCATGCTGCAGGGTGTACTTCTTTTCCTGTTTTTACTTGGCCCAAACTCGCTCTGCAGAGCCTGTTTCATTTCTGATCACTAATAAAATTATGATACCAAAAACTCTTTTAAAAAAATGCATCATCTGAACATGTAAAACACAATGTGAAAATTTGCATATTTTAAATGTTGACCAATTTTATTCCATATTTATTGCAAATCTGCCTTGATCTAACCAAGAATACAATGTCACCTATTTATTATTTGACAAAGTGGATGTTAAATTTATTTTGGAAAGAAAACATTATTCAAAATTACTATAGCAATTTGTATCTTATGAAGAATTTTTGGAGCAACTCTTAGGATACAAAGTTGTACAATACTGTTAAGAGTTCCACAATAATCTTGTTATGTTTAGTACTTGATTTTCTGTGTATCAGTCTCAACATAAACCTTATGTCTTTAATACCTACTGATCAGTTCAACCCTAGTTGATTTTAAAAGCTAGTCCACATGTGGATGACATTTAAGCTAATGTAAACTCTAAAAGTTCACATTCATTTTCATTAAAGCAAGGTTAGACAATCAAGAGTTTTAAACCACTCCCAAAATTCACAAATCTTACTTGGTCTATGAAACTCAAGCACAATTGTTAGTGGAATTGAAAATGGAGAGAACTGCTTTTCTTTGAAAAGTTGAACCAAAAACCCAAACATCCCAGAGTCATGTAAGAGTACAAAACTTATCTTGTTTGGTATTTGAAGTATACTTTTGATTAATCTACTTAAAATTAAAACTGAGGTCAAATATAATATATAATGATAAATATATTTCAATTCTTTAATATGGTCAATGTAAGAAACAGAAGACAGATTTGTAAGTAAAGTGCTTCAGTAATACTCTGAAATTTACAACTTACCACAGCCCGGAGATGACTGTAAGTGAAAAATACAATTCAACGAGTCTTAAAAGAGTTGTGGAAAACATAAACACTGTATGTCCCACTCCCCAAAGTCTTCTCTGGCCTTAAGAGTAAGATAAAACATAAATTTCAGGACTAGGGGTGTAGCTCTCAGTGGCAAAGAATTCAGTAAATGAAAGGCCCTATGTTTGATCCAAGCAACAAAAACAAGTAAATAAAAATTTAAAGCATTCTTAAAAACTCAAGGCAAATTACAAATATTTAAGCTTGGCAATTTTTTGAGGGGAGCTGAAGACAAAGTAAATGGATTGATCTTTTTACTTTGCAGTGTACTGAGGATCAAACCATTATGCATGCTGAGAATGTCCCAAGCCCACTTTTTAGAATCAGAAGTTATGACTCCCCCAGTGTCTCCTCTACAAACATTATCAGTCATCAATCTAAATCAAAACTCACCTAAACTCACATGTTCCACACTTTTAATCTCATAGTTTTGTAATTTTTTTCATTACAACACAAAAATTTGTGGCACCAAACATATGGCAGGCAAAAACTGGAATGGAATGCTTGTAACAACGGAGTTAACTCAATTTGCCAGACTTGAACACTTCACATACCAGACAAGGTGAGAGAAACTGCAGTGAAAATAGCTTATACAATAGAGAAAAGAAGATATGACAGTGCATATATTCCAGAAACTACAGCTACTTTGCTTTCAATACACTGCAGTGAAATAGTGAAAGCAGAAGCAAGGGATTAAGTCTAATGTTTAAACGGTGCTATGTATGAGACCAGGTAAAGGATTTAAGTAGGGAATAGGGTACTGCAGCAAAAAAGTGGTGGTGGAGCGGGGGCAGGGGAATGACTAAAAATACAGACACAGGATAATTCATTAAAGATTCTTTACATCTAGCATTAGTCCTTAACTAAGGTAGCAGAGACCTAAGATATTTTAATTAGGATGCTGTAGTATCATTACCACAACCAACTTAAAAAAACAAAGAAATCCAGGAAGTGTCACAATGGTTTTTAGTTCATCACACGGAGAAAAACAGGAATAAAAGAGGAAAAGAACTGGTTCAGAGAGTTTGATGCTGAGCTACCTTGCGTACACCCAGGTTGACAGCAAAAGCTTAAGAATACTGATCTCAGTATAGGTTTAGAAACATTAACAAGGTGGTAACTGATGCATACAAGTATATATTTCCTGTGGGTCTAACAAAATCTCAGAAATTATTTCTCATTCATAATGCTTGAATTTTACATCCTCTAGCACAACACCAGGTGGATCTCCAAACCTGAAGATTTCCTACATGCCGTACTTAACAGTACGATCAATATTGCTAAAAAGTTCATAATTTTTTTTTCAGGGTTAACTCATCTGAGTATCAGTGATTAAGATCTTTCTCTAAAAGGAAAACATTAAATTTAAAAACTTACCACAAAACCACATTGAATTGCAATTTAAAGTATCCAAGCAATTTATTTTTTTTCTTAAAAAAAAAAGAAAAAAAAAAACACACCAAGAGTAAAATCTAAAATGCTTTTATTGGACAGTTAGAATAAGAGAACTACAAATTAAGACGAAAGTTAAAGAAATCAATATCTGTCAAAACACTTTCACCAATTAAGAAAACGCAGAGAAAAACCATTCCAGGCCTCTCAGGTCAGTCAAAACCAGTTCACCACTAGCTACCAAAGAATAAGGCCTGTGACAAGCAATTTGCTAGGTGGCATTAAATAACACTACTCTGAATCCAATTATAAAGCCAGTGTTTACTCCACATCCAGGTTTACAAACTCCTTCAGCATCTATAAGGCAGAAGTTTTAGTAGGATTCAAGCTAAAACCATTCAGTAGTATTTTTCTTAAATCAACTATTGGTACTACTGGTTATTTCAAAAAATGGCCGCGATAGTCCACGCTACATTTGTTCAAATGTTAGGCATAGTATTAGGCTTTCAGAGTCAACACCTACTATTAAACAGGAGACCATACGCCAGAGAACTCAGAGAACAAGTTGATGCCACGGTATTCTGACCTCCATCACTGTCAACAGACACTAGGCTACAAAAACGCAACCTTTAGGTCACCTGATTTCTTGTCTGAAATGTCACCTGTCTCAAACCACTTCTCTACTATGTATCTGGGGAAAAAACGGATGTAACTTTTATAGTATTTTGGTTCAAATGTCCCTTAGTTCAATTTTCACCCTGATACTTCCCGATAACGTCCTAGCAAGACCTTAGTACCACAGACCTTTTGCAGAAAGCGTGAAAAGACAAAAAATAAAAATGAGCAAACCTTTCCACTTATATCTTTCGTAAAGGACAGAGTGGCCAGCGCCCCGGAGTGCCAGGCGGGTCCCCAGGCTTTCCTCCCCAGACCAAACGGCCCGGAGCCCGGCACCTCACACCCCCGCCCGGGATTGGTCGACCCCGCAGTCACTCAGCGCCGACACGTCAGGAGAGCCACTCCCAAGTTCCTCCCGCCCCCTTCTCCCCGCGCTTGGCAAGAAGAGCGGGCAACGTGGAGCGGGAACAAAGGACCCCGCGGCCCACGGTGGTGGGGGACTCGGTGCCACCCTCCTCCGGGCAGGCGTGACTAACGCGACCCGGGGCGGGCTCGGCGCCTAGAGGCGCCGGGTCTCAGGAGGCTTCGCCGAGGAGCGCTCAGACCCAATGCGAGGCGAACGTTCCCCACAGGAGAACGGAGCTTCCCGCGCCCCTCGTCCGGTCGGTCCGCCCGCCGCGCGCGCCCTGCCCCAGGGCCCACGAATCTTTCGAGCGAAAGTCACTCCATCCTCCCGCCCGCCACCGCCGCCGCCCCGGCTCAGATTAGGGTCTCGGGCCTCCACGCTGGCCCTCTGCTGCAGTCGCAACCATGGCAGCGCCCAGCGCGCCAGCGTCAGCGCTCCGCACCTCCTACCATCTTCCCGGTCGGCTGCCCGCCCGCACCATGCCCTCATCTTGGGTCTCAGCCGCGGTCTTTCCCTCCTCCGTCCATTACCTGGTTCATCTCTGAAGAGATGGAAAACCTCATCTCTAGAGCTTCGATGGGGAGCAGGAGGAAGCGGGCGGGAATCAGCCCAAAGAAAAGCGCCTTGTGACGACGGAGGCGGGTAGCGACGCAGCAGGGAGGACGAGCGGTCAATCCGCAGAGGCTGCGGCGCCACCGAGGACTCGCAGGAACTCTCCCTCGCCGGCACAGCCGCGCCGAAGCAGCACGCGGAGAACTGCGCCCAACCTCTCCGACAGCGCCCGAGAGCGACCGACCTCCGCGCGCGTCCCGGAGACACTGCCGCCGCCCGCTCCCGCACCGCCGCGCACGTCACCACGTGCGCCGCCGCCGCCAACGCCTCCCGGCCGCTTCCGGCTCTAATCTCTCCGCGAATCACCGGCGAGCTCCAGAAAGATCCAGCGCGAGTCCCCGCCCCTCGTCGGCCCCGCCCACCTCCTGCCCCGCCCTTCTTCTTCGCGGACTGGAGCTCTTTCCTTCAAGGCTCAACTAGGTCAGCGCAAGGTGATCCCGGGGAGGGAGGCGTCGCTGCGGCTGCGCGCGCCTCCTTTTATTTATCGCGCGGTCATTCCCTCTGTCCCTTCCTCGCCCAGCACCCTCTCTTCGCCCTTTCAGACCGGAACTGGTTACCTCCTACAGCACTCACCTGTTCGGTGCTCCTTTGGGGGCTCAGAAGTCCTAGAGATCAGGCTTGGGCGATTAGATTTCTCTGCGTCATTGCTGACTTCTAGGCAGCCGCCCTGGACCGGCGCTGCCCGCAGTGAACCTGAGTAGTTTGGGCAGCAGCCCTTACCTTTGGGGTGGAGGGGAGTGGAGTCGATGAGGAAGGAAAGGCACTTTGAGGGGAGTTGAATAAACCCTTGTTTGGCCTAGTGTAGGTGAGCAGATTCAGTAACTTGGAAGAAACTATTGGAGAAGTATCATACTACCCACGTTGCCATAAAAGCCAATTTATTTCTACTTTATGTCCCCTGGGTTTTTCCTTCCGAAAACGCTACGATAGTTCTTTAGTGGTTCTATCCTTGTTCAGGAAAAAAAGAAAACCGCCGCGAGAATTTATAGTCTTTGTCCTAACCCACCAAGGCTTTTTAGACGAGGAACCGATCTTAAATCTACACACCACCACCTTGTCCCCAGGAGCACATCTGTTGAGGTCAAACGTGGTTTAAACTTGACTCCGGCAGCAACTGCTTGTGGCTCTGAAAGGCAGTCCGGAAAGTTTCCTTCATTGAAGGTGAGGGGATTTGGTGAGATTATATCCAATATAATCTATTATATAGAAGTTACATCTAAATTAGAATTTGGCGAAGGTCTCTAGATTAATGGCCTGTTAATTGAGACTTGTGGAAGGCACTTAGTTTAGCCCTAATCTTGTGTCTGTCAGTTTAATTTGTAGACATTTCTAATTTTGCCAATGGTTCCTACCATTCTTGATCATTAACTACTTAATTATGCTTATGAGGGTAGGAAAAAATAATTTATGGGGCCTTTAGCTGCAATAGGACTTCACAACTTTTTGTCATAAAGCCTTGGGGCAAGGAGACTAGCTTCCTTTTTTAGTTGTTTTTTTCAGTTAGAAGATAAAACAGGAACTAAAACATCAGTATGATTTTTATGTTTTAAGGAGAAAAGACTGACGTTTGCCATTAGGCTTTTGTTTTGTTTAGTTAATAATAATAAGACATCAGTGTTCACTTTCATTCCAAATTAAACTATTGAGTTTTAAGCTCTTCTAATACTGCAGTATTTAGGTTTTATCCTGGTACTAACAGGATATGAATTGCGTGCTTTGGGTCGATACATGACTGTGTGGCCTATTGGACACATGATCCCACTTGCTATACTCTTAATAGTGTCTTTGTGACCTGAAATGGTCAACACTTTTCTTAAAGCTACAGTGTAATCAGAGTCAAAGAAGTTTTTGCCTTTTGCATATTTCCTTCTCTGTGAACAATGGCATAATTGATGCATTGTTTTTGTCTTTGAGGCAGTTCAGTCTACCCAATTACTATGTATTACCTATTGAAACTTGAAAATGGAATACAAGGATTAATTTCGGTCTTAGGAAGTAACAAAGTATGAGGCTTTATACTGGGACTAGAGTTACAGAACTTTTGCCTAGCATACCCAAAGGCCCATAAAAGAAAAAGATTTTGCTTCAAATACTTAAATTAGACAAGATGTATCTGGAGAGTGCTTAATAGAAATAAAAAGCATTACTTTCTTTTCCCATTTTGTGGCAGGCCCTGAGAAAGAGAAATTAGAAACTGGTGCCAGTCTGCCATTGTTTCATTTTTGTCACTGATCCTGCTTCATATATTTTCCCCATAACAGGCTGACTGGTTTTGTTTATGCTCCAGTATTTATTTCCTAGGGCTGCTGTTTCAAAGCGTCACAGACTAGCTGTCTTGAACTACAGCAATTTGTTATCTCACAGTGGTGGAGGCCCGAAGTCTGAGATCAAGGTATCTTGCAGGGCCATGTTCTCCCTACAGCGCTATGGAAGACCTATTCCGGCATTTCTCCTACATTCAAGGGACTTCCTTGGTTTGTGGCAGCATGATTCCAAACTCTGTATGGTGTTTTCCCTCTGTGCATGTCTGTTGTCCATATTTTCCCTTTTTTCTCATCAGATGTACTGAAGTAGGGGCCCACTCTTCTCCACTATGACTTCATTTTAACTAAATCTTCAGCTATTCTTACTTCTAAATGAGGTCACATTTTGAGGCACTGGGAATTACGAGCTCCCACATATGAATCTGGGATCCACAATTTGACCCATAACCTGTCCGTATCTCTCAAGTATGGTTACTGACTACATTTGTTTGAATCACCTGTGTGTTCGTATTAGACTCTTTAGACAAGTAATTTTTGAAGAAAGGAAGTTATTTTCCTCCCAGGGAACATTGGTCAGTGTCTGGAAACAGCTGGGGGAGATGTGCTGCTCCTATCTAGTGGACCTGAAGTGCTACTAAACACACTGCACACTGCATTGTATAGGGCAGTCTCTCACAATGAAAAATGATCCCATCCGAAACATCAGTGGTGCCAAATTGGGAACCCCTGCCCTTAGGCTCAGTCAGAATCTCCAGCAAAGAAGTCTAGAAATCTACATTTTGACAAAGATGCTAGCAACTTGCATCTGTGCTTAAGTTTGAGAAGTCAGATATAAAAACTCTTGACAGAGGGACATGCTTCATTTCTTCCCAGGTATTAATCAGCTGTCTTATTTACTAGCCATGCTAAAGATAATTAATTGATTTAATTAAATATTTCTACTTAGCAATTCAGAAACTTTGTATCATAGTCATTTATTTTATTTTATTTTATTTATTTATTTATTTATTTATTTTTGTGGCACCAGGGATCAAACTCACAACCTCACGCCTGCCAGGCAGGTGCTTAAGCCACTGAGCCAAACTCCTGACCCTAGTTTTTTTGAGACAGGGTCACACTGTGTAGCTCAGGCCGGCCTTGCACTCACATTGTAGCCCAAACCAGCCTCAATCTCACAACGTTCCTCCTACCTCAGCCTCTCGAGTGCTGGATTAAAGATGTGTGCCACCATGCCCAGCTAACATTAATTTTAAATTGGAGTTTTGTTTACATTTTAAAGCTTCTATGCCGCTTTACATTATTTTTGATCAGTTATTGAAATTTTCTGGATGTACTTGGACTGAAGAAAACTGTTGCCAACCTTTGTGTCCTCTAGTTCTGCTTGTTTCTCCTACGCTGAGTGACCACCTTATCTGTTTTACATATTTTATCTTGTAGTTATTGCTGCAGTTCACTGTATTTCTTTCTGTCTTCCTTTTGGGACTTGAAAACATTTTTGTGGTACATTAATAGAGCCTAAAGAGTAGAAACTGGAAGATGGTGGTGTCATAAAAGGCACAAAGAGTGTAGGGAAAAAAGTCTTTAAAACTTCTAGACTCGCTAAAGTAGATCACTAGAAATTGTTATGTATGTCTCTAAATTGTTATGATGTCTCTAAAAAAATTGTGTTTTTTAAAATAAATATTCATTGAAGGAAGCTGTGGTGGATTAACTAATGGGCAGCTTGTAACACCTGGCTGAACTGAATCAGCGTAGTGCTGGGTGTGAAAGGCCCACCTGAGGATGTTGCCAACAGCATAAAAGGAGAACTGGAAGGGAAGATGGTGAGCTGTTGATCCTCCTGGAGAAGCTTGTCACGCTGGTTTTCCTGATGTAAACTCAGTTGTGATCGTCAGAGGAGATTGTGTCCTCATTGTCCCTGAGGATTGCTCTTTTCAGGGGAACTCGTCCTTTTGAGCGTCGGTTCTTGGCTCCAGTGCAGATCTCTCAGCCTGCTGGCACAGATCCTTCAGCCTACTGGTGCAGGCTTCCTACCCTCCACCACTGACCTTTGGGCCTTTCCAGTGCAGATCCATGATACAGACTTGCATGAGACATTGTCATGAGCTCTAGGCCTCCAGTTGGACTAGAGAGTGTTGCCATGGACTCTAGATCTTCAACTGGACTTGCACAGGACATTGCCATGGGATCCAGACCTTCAGTTGGATTCTTTGGGTCTCTAGTGTGTGGACAGATCTTCTGCACTCTTCTCCATTTGACTCTTTGGGTAAATATTATAAAATAATCCTATAAAGTATGTGTCCTGTATTAAATCTATTCTCCTGTAAACCCTGACAAAAGTTTTACATCTTCCTGGTAGGACTTCAATAAACTTTTAATCCAAATAATGCAAACTGTTCAGTTTAGTTTGGTATCTTCTCTATTTATTTATGTTTTTAAAGACAGTCTCACTATATATATCAGGCTGGCCTTGAACTCACTTTGCAGCCCAGGCTGTCCTTGAAATTGTGGCAATCCTCCTCCCTCAGTCTCCCAAATTCTGCGATTACAGGCATGTGCCACCACACTTGACTGTGCTTTATTTTTTTTTAATCTAAGGATTATAAAATTCTTCAAGTATATACCTCAGAATATTTCAGTCTTGAATTATCTTTACCGGCTATTATATTATCTAAGGAGATTAATAATTACCTTTCATCTGTTTCCTGAAATCATCACTGCTAAAGATTTTGTGACCAACTAAAGTTTCCTCTTTGAGCAATGTTCTCTAATAGTGTCTCCCCCTTTCAATGGTTTCATACAAATGAAAACTGCTTATGTCATTCAGATATTCTTTCTGTGACATTGATAACCTTCAAGCCGTTGCTTGAAGGTTATCAATTCAACTTGTGGGTAAAAGTGTGATACATTCAGTCTTTATCACTAATGTGTAACTGGGGTTTTCTGGAAGCCTTTGTCCAAAAAACAAACAAACAAAACCTGTTTAAATCAACCTGATAGCTGAGAATAAACAAAGCATGGAATAAACAGCCTTCGTAATAGCCAAGTCTTAATGTAATCATCAAAATCAAGTGTATAGGCAAAAGTGTGATAGCATATAGTAGTACAATATGTACAGTTCAACCCAGAAAGTGATCTTTTGTTGTGGTCACATCCAAAACATGATACCTGATAAATGAGAGTTACATGATATAAGTTAAACTGGACTAGCTAGCCAACTGTTGCTATGTAAACTGATCACCAGCTAGCCAACTGTTGTTCATGAAGTCAAGACATTGCCCCAAAGAATAAAGCAGAATGGGTGGAAAGCAACTGGGTTATAACAGTTCTCCTGTCTTTTGAGTTTCTGAAAACACCCAGAGTGAGATATGATGAGATAATGGTGAAATTTTACGAGATTATAGTAAACTTTGTATTCTAACAGCCAAAGATGGAAAGTAACAAAGCTGTTATCCCTGTTTCTTGGACTCATGCCTCTCTGTGCATCGCCAACGTCAGTGCCCTTGGGAACAAAATTGTCAAAAGAAATGTTTTCTTTCCCATCATCTCTGATAGCTTTTACTAGAGACAAAAATGTAAAAGAAAAATTATTTTGAGAACATTACTTACGAACATTTCTTTCTGTGTCACCAGGCCTGAGACACCTTCTCTCACTTACATACTTTTCTCAATGTCTTGCTTTTGTGTATCTTTTAGGATCCAGTTAGTATCTTGCCACTTCCAAGAAGCCGGCAGTATAATGAAAAGAATGCTAGACTTCAAGGCCTAGTTCCAAAATCTGGCTATTATTCCACCAAGGCAAATAACTTGTGTTCTCTGTGACACTGCTTTCTAATCTTTAAAAACGGAAACAATAATGCTTACATCACAAAATTATATACTTGGCACATAGTGGGAGATGAGTATATATGTATGTATGTATGCATGTAAGTATGTATATATGTAAAACCTCTCCCAATTATTCCAGTATATGTAACTTTTCTTCCATCTTTCTGAATACTGACATAGCACTTCTAAAACTCACTGGATATGTAATCTACCTCAGGGTACTTTTATACTTATAAAGAACTGAGTGATCTGAATATTTGAGTACATAATAGCAATCTAGGCTCTTAACAGGGTTCTCTGCCCTCAGACATTTAGAAGTGTTGAATGAATGAATGTTACAGTTAAATGTACCCTTTATGACTTTCAAATTGATGTTTCTGAATAGTGAGGATAAGGGGTAGAGAAAGCTGGAGTGACAAGACTACAAAAATAAAAAAGGAGACTAATATTGAGGCAAACCATATATCAGAAGGAACAAAGCTAACTTAGCTCAGAAGAAGTTTGATTTTCTTGACCAACTTCCTACCTCTTTCTCAAAGAGGTCTAGAGTACGCTGAAAGGAGGTACAGGATTGCAATGTAACTCTCTCTTCACCTATTTTCATGGTTGTCCTTATTGAAGACGCATTCTATTTCATTAGTGAGCGGTAAGAGCATGAAAACCCATACAGAAAGGGTGACTGTTCCGTTTTGTGTTGAACTTTATGGGGAGAAAGACCAAAGTTCATTTTGTTTATAATTTTAGCTCCTTGTCTAATTTTTGTGGGCATACTTCTTGTCCTCTAAAATACTGACTAACTGAACTTTTAGAAGTGGTTTTCTTTATATCACTTAAATAAAAAAACCAAAGAGAATTTTGTTCTCTGCAAAGTGCTAACATTTTGTTATTAAAGAGATCTTGTTAAATTTTAAAATGCTTTCTTTGATAACATGGTATCTTAAATGATTGAAGATCTGAATCTTAAAGCATTATTTTTACTCCATCTGAAAAACTTTTGTTGATATTTGTTATGGTTGATACATTGTGTCAACTTGAGAAGTTTAGAAGTTTAGCTGAGGACTGAGCAGGGAGCCAGGGTTCTTACTTTGTAAACATCCTCATCCTGTGCAAAGGAGGGCAAGGAGATTTTGTGAGTGCTACACATGCCTTGATTGGGGAGGGGGTGGTCTGCCTGCATACAATATAAGGGAGGAGAAGAGGCTTGCTTTCTTCCTCTTTTGCTCTGGGTACTGCCGCCTTGAAATGTTGCCCTTGTGCCATTCCACCTACCTTGGAGCCAGCTGATTATGGGTTGAAACCTCCAAAAACTAAGCTAAATAAACCTTTCCTTCCTTCATTTTGGGTGCCAGGTATTTTGTCCCAGCAATGAGAGAAAAGTAAAAGTAACCAAGACAATATTCAATTTGCATGTTAAATATGAATGAAAGGCAAAATTCTTTTAATTTGTATATGCTTTTTAAAGTTACTAAATTTCCAGCTGAGAAATTAGGACATCATTAATAGACCTAATTTATTAATTGATCCCATTGTCACTGTATAGAATTTCTAGGTAATCTCTTAGCAGTACATCAATTCTTACTGGTCTCGTTAGGTTTAAAATGTGTCGAGCCATTGCTGAAAGGGATAATTTTATAGACACATCTTATAGCCAGCCTGAACTAACTACTTTGAGGGTCCATATAAGGAAAGTTAAATAAAAAATTAAGGAGATCCTCAAAAGACCAAGGTCATTTCTTTACCGTACTGTATTTTAAATGAAACAAAGAATGAAACCCAAGTTATTAAAAAGTTACGGTACTATAGTGAATTGTGAATTTAGAATCCATGTATGAGATTGAAAGAGTACAATGCTTCCTACGTTACTTCCAAATGACGTGACGGGTTTAAAAAAAGTATTGCTGCTATAGTTTGGGTCTAAAAAGTTCTCCAATGGCCCATGTATTAAAAGTTGGTCTTAAACTTGGTGCTATTAGGAAGTGATGGACTTTTTAAAAAGGGGGCCAGAAAAAAAAAAAAAAAAAAAGGAGCCTAGCTGGATGTGGTAACACAAACCTGTAATCTAGGCACTCTGGAGGCTGAGGCAGGAGGATCATTGTGAGTTTGAGGCCAGCCTGGGCACATAGTGAATTCAAAGCCAACCTACACTACAAAATGAGACCTTGTCTCAAAAGCTCCCCAAATAAGTCAAGAAATAAGTAAAAAAGTGGAGCTGAATGTGAGACTTTAGATTATTAGGGATATGCCCTTGAAAGCGATAGTAGGAAACCAGTTCCTTCCTATCTCTTTCTTTTTCTGGCTTCCCAGCTGTTAGGAGATGAGCAACTTCTTTCACTACTTGTTCTTCCCATGATGTTCTGTGTTACTACAGGCCCAAAAACAATGAGGACAATGACTGTGGACTAAAATCTCCAAAACTATGAACCCAAATAAACCTTTTTCAAAGTTATCTCAGGTATTTTGTTATAATAATAGAAAGCTGACTAATATAGTCACTATGTAGCAGAGAGAGAGAGTGTGTGTGTGTGTGTGTGTGTGTGTGTTTCTAGAAACTGAACCCAGGAGCTTTTCACTAAGCTATATCTGCAGCCCTTATATTTTTTGATTTTTGAGATAGAGTCTCACTAAGTCTTATGGTTTACATCTAGATGTCTCCCAAAAGCCTCATGAGCTCATATGAAGGGTTTTTGCTACTTAACTGAATGATGGGGACAATATAGCTGACTTGCTCATAGGAAGTGGGGTTTGGTTGGGATAGTTAACTTACTGGGCGTGTGACCTGAATGGATGTGTCTCCTTCCCTGAGCACCTCCCTGCTTTCTCTTCTTCCTGGCTGCCATGTTGTGGGTGCCTTTCCTCTGCCAGACCCTTCCACAGTGCCTTCCTGCCTTGGAGCTGGCCAAGTACAAATGAAAACAATAAGCCAAAATAATTTTTTCTTCCTTTAATTTGTGGGTATAGGGTATTGTGTCCCAGCAACCAGGAAAAGGACTAACACACTAAGACATTAAATTGCCCAGATAGGTCTTGAACTTGTGATCCTCCTGCCTTGGCCACCCAGAGTGCTGGAATCACAGGCATGTACTATCATGCCTGACTCAGTTTCTAAGATTTTTATATGTTTCTCTCTGACAAAATTAATCTGTAATGAAATGAATTCTGGAAAATCAGGAGAAACCTATAGGCTGAGTAACAGTGGGGAGCAAGTTCCTATCCTCTATGTGTCTATACTGTGGAGTAACACCTTGCCCTAGTAAGTCTCATCCTTCATGTTCCTCTTCAGGCTCTTTGAATCCCTTCTATTCCTTAATATACATGTCCTTTGGACATATCATTTGCACCTACTGAAGCATCTTACCTAATTTTTCTTTTGAGACAGGATCTCACTATGCAGTTCAGTTCAGACTGGCCTTGAGCTCACTTTGTAGCCCAGGTTGGTCTCAAACTTGCAGAGATACTCCTCAGCCTCTTGAGTGTGATTATAGGCGTGTGCCACCATGCCCCGCTCTCTTACCTAATTAATTGTTCCTCATCCTCTAGTCATCAATATAGAACTCATTTCCTTCATATAACTTTCCTTGACCCACCAAGCCTGGACTTGCTGTCTCTCCCATAAACTTACATAGCATCCTGGGGGAATCTCCATTCCTCATACCATCAATCATACAATAATGAAAGTATCTGTCCACTTTTCTTTGTCCATGCTGTATACTACACTTTGGAAAGACAAATACCATCCTGTTCATCTTCATATCCCCAGTGCTTACCCTGGGTCAGGCATATCAAGATCCTCAACACCCACCTCTGCATTGAATGAAATATGGAATGAATACTACACTATTATTGTTGCCTTATGATTTGAAGTCACATGGATCCTACTTTTGTTTGAATTTTTGTAATGTGATTATCAATTTATTTTAGCTTTCAAATTCTGGGTTAATATATTCACAAGTCAGTCAAAACATACCATATAGGTACTTCTTTGACACTTGTTGGAAATCCCTCTCAGTGGGGACATTGCAAGCCTTTCACATGCCCCTATTACCTACCATGTCAATATTTATCACTGAAAGATAGCAACAGACACAAGAATTCTTAATAAACTGAGTCATTCCAATTTCCAGAAGATGTTGTTTCTACAGTTTTGATGACACTGGAGGGAGGCCTCATTATTCTCATGTTGGATATAATATAAAAGTATTCCAACTTGTAGGGCCCGTTTTTCTTAACTCCTCCATTGTACCACATTCTTCTTTCTTGCCTTAATAATGTTTTGTTTGTTTGTTTGTTTATTTATTTATTTTTGTCTTTTTGAGATGGTATTTCAGCCAGTTCAGGCTGGCCTTGAACTTACTTTGTAGCCCAGGCTGGCCTCAAACTCTCAGTGATCTCCCTCCCTCTGCCCCCCAAGTGCTGGGATTACAGGTACATGCCACCATGCTTGGTGTAATAAATCTTTTAACAACCACAATGCCAAGTATGGTGCCTGGTACATACCAGGTGCTTCAGGAAAAGAAGGAATTATGGAATAGTGATTTTATCATAGGGGCAGATGGTGGTGCCCCATATTATCAAACTTACCCTCAGAACTCCCTCAAGAAATATTTATTATATTTTTATCAGGTGATTCTGGACAGAAGCTTATCTCTGTTCTATCACCACAGTGCATTCCTTTTAGTTGATATTTACTGAATCAACTTCTTAATAGTTTTCCATAGGAGGCAAATGAATCAACATGGTAAAATCTCCGGAGTGGAGTGGTGAGTGAGAAGGATATTGATAAGTTATAGAACCAAATGTTTATGTTTGGAGCTAGTGGAATTAGGTATTAGGATAACCAGAAGTATGGCACAACTGGTAAATAGAACTGTGAACACACCAGCTTGATATGCAGAAATAAGACATGGAGTGACTCTTCTTGCCAAACAGCATCAACCTGGCTCTAGCAGAAAAAAAGTCAAGCTGAACCAGCAAGTTGCTTTTGTCTTCCATTCATTCTCTTTTTTCCCTGTAGAAAGAAAATACTAAGCTATATTATATAATAATGATGCATGCCAGTAATCCCAGCACTCAGGAATCTGAGGCAAGAGGTTCATGAGTTCAAGGCTGGTCTGGACAATTTAGTGAGACCCTGCCAGAAGAGGAGAAGAGAGGAGTGGAGGGGAGAGAAAGACACACAATGACAGAGAGACTGAAGCATTTGGTAAGCACTTAATAGAAGTGTCCTTCAGAATGTTTTTTTGTTTTGTTTTGTTTTTTTGTTTTGTTTTTTTCCTGCTGGCTAGGATATAGATGCACTGGGTCAGATTCACGTCGTTATTTTGTATGCACCAACATTGATCAGAATAGTGCCTCAGGAAGAGCCTAGCTCTCAGTGACCTTTGAACTGCCATACCTTCTTTGGATTGCCATATTCTAGACTTCCTCTATGAAGAAAGAAATAAACTTTCATCTCGTGTAAGAAAAATGGAAATCAGAATGCCCAATTTAGTGACTTTTTTTAAAAAAGTATTCCTTCTGTGCATTATGCTGTTTCTGTTTCATTTATTTCATTTTATAATACTGCAACTATGTATGTTTCCTGGAACTTGCATATTGAACATTTAAAACTAACAACCAGTAACAATTTCTATGCTATAAACCGGTTATTGATTCTGTTTAACAAGTACACAGTAAGTTGTTTGTAGGTAAGTCTGATTAAAGGTGGAGGCCATGTGTAAATTCTACAACTTCAAATTTTGAATTATATAATTTAGAAGGTTACGTCCTACCTCAACTGTCTCTTATCTGATCATTGATCTGGTGCCACATCCTTTTTATTCTCTCAAATGGCATGGTAACCTGCTTGATGGCTAGTAGCAAACACTTATCTAGTGTGTATGATGGGTAAAGCAGTTTGCTAAATTAAAAAGTTTACAGATGAGTTATAAAGTCTTTGATTCTCTTAGAAAGTAATTAGGTTGTCGAATGAGTTAAAATATGTAGGTACAAATGGGAAATATTTTTTTCTCCAACTTTTCAATATGCACTGTTAACTCTCTCATTCCTGCCTTAAAGCCTCTCAGAGAGATCCTTTAGCTTTTTGGTCCTTTTGAATATTTTTTTTTGAAACAGGATCTTGCTATGCAGTTCAGGTTGACCTTGAGCTCATTTTGCAGCCCAGGCTGGTCTTGAACTCGCAATGATCTTGCCTCAGCCTGCCAAGTGCTGAGATTACAGGTGCACGTGCGTCACCATAGCCAGCTGGTCCTTTTGAATATTGAAAGATCACTTTTACTTGTATTAAGACAAGTGTGGTTCAGTCTGACCCCAAATTTTAGTTTCACATCTAAATCAGAATCTCTTCATGCCTGTTCTACTTCTCAGTTCAGGACTAAATTGAGGCTCAGGGCCCCACAGAGGGTGTGGTGGTATGACTTTTCTCTCACTCCTACAGCTCCATTCTTTCCCCTTCATTTGTTTTGTTTTGATTTGTTTTGTGAGACAAGGTCTTGTTATGTAGCCAAGGCTGGCCTCAGATTTATGGCAATCCTCCTGCTTCAGCCTTCTGAGTGCTGGGATTGCAGGAATGAACCACCATGCCTGGCATCTCCCCTTAATTCTTGCCACTTTCCCTCATTCTCACTTCTTTTGTCTCAATGGCCTCTCTTCCATCCCAGGATATATTAAACTTATCTCACCAAGGGCCTGTGGGTTTATTTTTCTTGTGAGAGGCCCTAGATTCAGTCCCCACCACTAACAACAATAGCAAACCCAAAACCCGATTCCTTCTCCAGCCATCAGCATGTACTATTCTCCCTCACTTTTGTCTCTCTGCTTAGGTATCACCAGCAGGCTCTTCCTGACCCCCCATCTCAAGTTGCACATGCTCACACCCATCACTTCTTTACTCTGATTTTTATTCTTTCTCATCTATTCATCTAATAAACTATACTTGCCTTGGGAAGTGAGTTGTTTGTCTCTCCTCGAAGAGTATGGAAGGAATGCATTTCTCTCCTCTGCAGGGATGAGCAAGAAAAGGCAGAGCACTCTACTACTTGGAATTTCTGTTCTTGTTGACTTTCTTCAGTCACTTTTTGTCTAGTCATATAGAAACTAGAAGTGATAGTTTCAAAGATGCTGGGCCAATCTCGGTTTTTTTTTTTTTTCCTTGTTTTAAAGCTAAGTCTGGCATGGATGTGTCAGGAACTTCTGTTTAGAATATGCAGGTAATTGTCTTTTATTATTCTTGGCTTTGGGACTTCAGCTAAAATTTGCAAAGAGCAAGTAAAACTTCACTAATTGTACTGTTAAATAAGAACCTTCTCACAATCTAGTGTGCTTTAATTGTCATAGAGAATACTTGAATTTGAATTACATGATATGAGCCAATGGCTCCATGAGTTCAGGGTGCGCAGTTTTTAAGAAATAGGAACCTAGGTATTTTTTTCAAAAGCAATATAAAATTGTTTTTGCAGTTATTGTGGTAGAAATTTATTGTCTGTAGCTGTCCAGCATCTACTTCTCCTTCTCCCGAGACTGGCAGCTTTTAGCTATGATGTTAATGGATATGTGACCAAAACTAGTCCAATTAGAATGAATCCTTGGACACTGACTAAACAAGAAGATACATGGAAGATATCTGCCTGGTGCCATAGAGGCCATTACCTGGAGCAGTGTAAAGACAACAAAGAGGAAAGAGATTGATAGATGGGGAGAGGTCAGCATACAGTGCCATTACCTCTGGATACAGCCATGACTGGAAGTCATGACTGGAAACAGTGCCTGGACTTTTATTTACATGAATTTATTAAATTTCTTATCTCTTAGGTCAGACAAATTGGCTTTTTATCACTTGTGGCCCAATAATTTTAGCTATTTCTGTGCCATTTCTCACTTTAAACTCTTGCCAGTGCACTGTCATCAAAGCTGATATGTTCCTGGAATATTTTCTTCAGATGAATTTTTCTTTCCTGGGAGTGCTTATAATTGAAAGGACTTAATGTTCCTGGGATTCTTCTGGTCTCTGGGCACAACATAAGAAATATTATTAATCATTGCTTTGACAAACTGAGCAATATTATGTTTGGATGCATGATTAAGTCCATTTTCTGTTGCTCTAACTGAATGCCACAGCCTGAGTAATTTATAAGGAGGAAACATTTATTGGGCTCATGGTCTCAAAGGCAGGGAATCTCAGGATTGAGTTGCCATGTCTGGCGAGGTTCTTCTTGCTGGTGGAGACTTCAGAGTCATGAGGTGGTGCAGGGCATCACCTGGCAACACAGAATGTCCTAGCTCAGGTTTCTCTGTTTTTACAAAGCCACAGCCTCATTGCATTGGGGCCCTCATGTCTCCCAAAGACCAACCCCTAATAGTGTATTCAGATTAAGTTTTCAGCCTCTCAGGTCTTACAATGGGGATTAAATATCAACATGAGTTTTGGTAAGGACATTAGAACCATAACAGTGGTTGTTTATGAGATTTTTGAATTGTATGGTCCTACATATATGGCTGAAGAAATTTTCTTTTTCATTTGTCATAATCTTTAATACTAGGTTAATATTCTTTTTAATCATATTCATTAAATTTTAGAAAAATATATGAACATCTTTAAGTTATTAATCTTTATGTTCAAATATGACTTTTATACCTAACTCTAGAGGTACTTAAAATATTTTACTTTTATGAATCTAAAATCTTTTGACATTCAAATGGATGTATTCTCCCTAGTGCCAGAAACATTTCTGTAATAAAGAGACTTACAGAGGAATGAAGAGCCCAGTCAAAGTAGTTTATATCTTTGACCATTCTTAGCAATGGTACTACTAGGTAGGAAGGATTAATTTTCTGGGAGGAATCACAAATTATCACTGAATACTCTGATTTATTTGTGAAGGCACTGGTGGTCTTTGAGCCCAGGGTCTTTGCACTGAGCCACATTTCCAGTCCTGAGCTACATTTCCAGTCCTTTTAAATTTTTATTTGTGGTAAGATCTCATTAAGTTGCCAAAGCTGGTCTTAAACTTGCAGTTCTCCTGCCTGGGCCTCCTGCGTAACTTGGGATTACAGGCATATGCCATGTGCCTAGGTAATACTTAATTTTAATACATGCACCAAAGTTCTAACCTTATTTTTTGTACAGTTTTGAACTGTGTCATTATTATTCACGTTAGTTCACTAAAAATGTACTTGTTTTAAAGATCCTACAAATAAAGTGATGGCCCATCCTAATGGGATGTAGGTCATCTTTTAGAGTGGTATTTGTGTTTTTTAAAGCAGTATTTCTTATATGATTTTTTGGAGTAGAAATCTTATTGATTGCATAGTAGTTAACAAAAATTTTGGATATCATAACATACGATCTAAACAAGGCAGGGTGATAAAAAAACTTATATAATGTGAAAATATACATATCAAAAGTAGCCATATAAACAGTCGCATGTAATGGAAAGAGTAAGTGAAAGAATTACTTTAATGATAAGTTGAAGACCCTTGTGCAGTAATACTGAATTTCTCTCATCCTTTATCATAAATAACTTTCTGTAAAACGGATATCCCATGCATGTCTAAATGCACAGGATAGATTGGGCCTGCTACATGTACAGTCTGAAGTGGTATAATAGTGACCTTTCTGTGATACTCCAAAAAAAATAATAAGTAGTGAACCACATAAAAATAGCATTGATAGTTCATTTTAGTTTGAATTTGGAAATTGCTCAACTCTTGGCATTAATAAATGATAACTAAAATACTCTTAAAATGTGAGAACCATTAATAATATTTTGATCACACACATAGCTTTAAGCTAAAAGGTAGACCACAGTGCATCTGAATTTCAGTGCTTTTCATTTTCATATTCTGTAGTCTCTAGTACTGTCTAAAGAATTAAATAGATATGACTACTTGTTTATTTATCACAGTAGGCAGTAGTTTGAGCTCTTAGAGAAAATCCAAAACAAGAAATGCTACTGTTTTTTTCTCTGGGGCCTTTCAAGAAACTAGAACATAATAATAAATTATTCAAAATTTCTATTGAGCAGTGGTGTTTTTCTGTGTATGTAACTGTTCAGAGAATAAACCAAATAGGAACTGTCTAAAACTGTAAGAGCACTGCCTTCTGATGTTTTTCTATTCTGAACTGGGAATCCTGAACAATATTATATAGTTCAGTTGGTACTGTTTTCTTATACACCCTGTTAACTCTGCTTTGTGCCACTATACTGACAAATATGTTTTGGGGGGATTATGCTTGATGATTTATTCTTCAAGATTTTCTTGGGGAGATTTTTCTAGTTGATTCTTGTATTAAAAGCAGGTTCTTAAAATGGCAAAATGGTGAGCAGCAGAGAACTTCTCCAAGTTTTGGTGTCCAGACCCTGGAATATAGCAACATGAGGAAGAGAAGGAGGAGGGAGGTGGGTCTCATGGACACAGGAAGGATCTGAACTGAGACCTGAAGCCCATGGAGAAAGATAATTCAGGAATCCAGCAAAAATAAGAAAACCAGGGGCAGCGACCTTGTCAGATGGGAAGAAGTAGCTAGGAAGCCATGTAGCCCTCCTACCTACCAGCCAGGAAGCAGCAAGGAAGCCATGCAGCCTCCCTGTGTGCCAGTGGAGGCCCTACTGGCCAGGGAGAACTAGCGAGGAAGCTGCCTCTGCCCCCTACCCCTCCCCCACCCATAAGCAACCAGATGTGACACAGGCTGAGATGTTGATAACTCACAGGCTGGAATGTTGATAACTCAAATAGTGAAGGAACGTGATATTTTTGTTGTTTGATTGACTGTGCAAGCCTGGGGTTGGTAGTCTGAGCAACTATTTGAAGGATAACAATACTCAATATAGTAACAATTGTGGATTTCCTACTGGCCTATCACTATTTTGTTTTGTTTCATTTTACTGTTCTGTTTTATCCCCTTTAAAATAAGAAGTTTTAAAAAATCAGGTTCTAAAACCCAGATTGCACAGGAAATCTTCAAAGAATCAACAACTAGGATTTCATCTTATTAAAAAGCTTTTGCACATCAAAAGAAATCATCAACAGAGGAAAAAGACAACTCATAGAATTGGAAAAATATTAGCCAGTTGTCCCTCAGACAAAGGACTTTTATCTAGAACATACAAAGAATTGAAAAAAATTCAAAGACCCAATCCAAAAATGGGCATCTGAGATGAAATGCACTTCTCAGATGAAAAATTACAAGTGGCAAATAAATATATAAAAAAAGTTCAACATCATTGGTCATTCAAGAAATGCAAATTAAAACAACACTGTGATTCCATCTCACTCCAGAAAGATTGGCTATCATCAAGAAATCAACCAATAACAAATTCTGGCTGGGCTGTTGTAGAAAAGGAACTCTTCATTGTTGGTGGGAGTGTAGACTGGTGCAACAACCATGGAAATCAGTATAGAGATTCCTCAAAAAATCAGGATTAGAGGTCCCATTCAATATAGGTTCTATGAGCTTAAAGAGACTCATGTCTTACCCCCTCATCCATGTCTCCCTGAATGCCCTTATGTTATTGCTCAAAGTGCAAGTTCTTATTTGGGAAAAATGAGTATTGAAACAACTCAAAAATCTATTTCACTAGCAATGTATTTAAGTAGAATTCAGAGTATTTTAAATTGTAAGATTTAAAAATAAGATAACCTAGATTAAATAGCAGTTTTCCAAAGCTGGATGTATTTATTTGGAAATTAGCTTTCCTGCTTGAAATACTATGCAAAGACTATTCCCTAAAACTAAAGGGGGGGGGCACAGCTTTGATAATCTCCGATTAGATGAACTGATCAAACTCTGTTGATAACATCTCTTTTCTCTCTTGCTAAGGATTTAAGAAATTGTATAATCGATGCATTATTTTCTAGTCCTACATTCACAATTTCGCATCCTCAGGAGTATATACTGTCATATACAGGAATCTACATTTATTCACCTCATTTTCATATACAGAAATCAACAGGGGAATACTTACCAGTGTTGGTTGTTTCTCAGCCCTTGGCACATGGGACATGGCGAAACCTTTAAGCAGTGCCTATGTGAAGTCTTATGATCATGTGGTTGTGTGCCATGAAGGGGTGTTGGGACTCTGCCTCCTTCTCTCTCCCCACCTTCCTTTGTTTCCCTACCTCCAAAAGGTGAGCAGTTTCCTTTGCCAGGCACTTTGGCCATGATGTATTGCCTCCTAATAGGCCCCTAAGCAATAGGACCAAACTGACTGAAACTTACAAAACTGTGAGCCAAAAGGAATGTTTTTCCTATAAAAGTTGCTTATATCAAGTATTTTGTGACAGTAACAGAAAACTAACTAATATATGAGATTGAAGATGTGTATGAGTTTTCCTGGAGGATATATACGGAAGTTTTAGAAATCATAAATAAAATGAAAACAGTGTATGTAGAATAAAAACAGTGTCTGAGGACTCCCAAGTAGATTATTGTTGAGAGAGGTAAGGAGGGAGCAAGTTGGATAGCAATGACAAAGAGGACAGGGAAGCAGTGTTCTTATTTGTTACTCTTTAGAATTTGGAATTGTCTTAAAGAAATATGTATTGGTTGAGGAACATCACATTTACATGATCTATGGAGGCACATTAATTTAGGAAGGAATATTATCACATTCATATTTTATTTTTAAAAATTTTTATTTCTACATGTTTGTAGTACATAATGTTTACATTCCCTGTGTGGAACTGGTCAATGTACATAACACATCTTAATTCCTTTTTCATCCCCTTTCTCTTCCCTCTCTCTCAATCCCTCTATCTCTTGATCCCATCCCCCTTTCAGAAAGATTTACCTCCTTACTTTCTATTATCTATCTTTTAATTTGCTCTTTATATTTTGGATTTCTCATGTAAGAGAAACCATTTGATATTTAAGGTTGTGTAACTTATTTCACTTAACATTAGGGTCTCAAACTGCATCCATTTTCCTACAAATGAATCCCGTTTGTCTTTCTTTAGGGCAGAGTAGTACTGCATTGTGTGTAAAAATCACATTTTCTTTATCTATTCATTTGCTGATGGATATATCTGCCACTTTCAAGATTTAGCTGTTGTGAATTGCACTGCTGTTTTTTATTTTTAAAAAGCCTTCATAGACAGTTGCTATAAGGTGAAAACTGGTGAATTTCCTGTATACACTAGAGAGATAGCAAGAGGGATGGTAATCGTCTTTCACATTTTAAGTTATCTTTTTGGTAGAGGCACAATGTTAGAACGGTTAAAACTTCCTGAACTATTTTTATAATAGTTGTTCTGTTTATTAATAGAGGAAAACAAAGTTCCAGAGCTTTCTAAACTGTGGCAGTGCACAAGTGCATAGCCTGTGTACTGCAGAACTGTCTAACCTTTAATGTGACAGTGTACCTTACAGGGGCATGGGGTTTCACATTTCAAACAACTGATCACAGGGTATCTGATGGAGAGGGAACTTATGTAAAATGCTAAACCATATTCACTAGATTTTTGTGAATTCTAAGATTCTTCCTTAGGATCTGAAATCCCCTCAATTATTTAAGATTCGGAATAATTACTTTTTCAAAGTGCTTATCTATTACAAGTGAATAATCTTAGAATGTAGTCTGTCAATATTTAATGATAACTAGGCAATGATAATTTTTCAGAAATCTTAAGGATAAAATTTGTCAGACAAAATATGAGTAAAATGTAAGACCTGTCTTAATTCTATTCATTTTAGAGAGTAAAAAGAAAATAAAAAATATAAAATAAAATATAAAAAATAAAGTATATAAATTGTCCCTTACCCCACCCTGCAAAGATATTTCCACATACAAGTCAAAACTCATAAAAGGGGTTAGAATTCTAATGTATACTTTAAACAAAGAGAGATGGAATTTTGGAATAATCTATAGTGTTAGTGTTGGGAATGAGATATTAAGTGGTAAGGGCTAAGATTTGAGATGCTCAAAAAACTTCTCAAGAACTAGGTTTTCTACTAATTTTATCGAATCCTAAAATTTCAAAAAGATTTCACTGTAGATATTGATTCTGATTAGTTAGCAGTGTTGTGTAGAATATTGTATTGTAAAGAGTTGAGACTGAACTTCAATTTTGTGCGATAAATGATGCAGTCAATAAGCCATACCTGCCTTATGCATAGGTGAGCTCCCCGTCCTTATAACTGTGATGCCCTGTCTGAGTTATATTTCTAGGTACATGAGGTCATAAAGGATGCTGGTGATCTGGATTGGGCCAGGAGCAAAGAACAGTTTAAGAAAAATGGATTATTATAAAAATAATTCATAAGATGTGGTCAAATCACTTAATATATAAGCCTACATAGGTCTAGAAGAAAAGTGTACCAGGGAACAATGGTGCATACACAAGGTTAGAAATGTGAACTTTCCAGAAATGTGAAACATTGCACTCCTAAAAAAGAGTCCTTAACAAGTCTACAACTGTCTTTTAGCATAAAAGTGTAAATCTTCAATTTTTATAGAGTTTCTATGTGATAATATGTGCTGGAGACTATAATTCCTCTTTCCCATGAGGTAATTGAATTCATTTTAATATCAGTACTGTGGCAAGCAAGACTGTCAATTATTAGTGAAATTTTCAGTATAATATGTTCAGAATTTTCTTTAGCTATTGGTGGCTTTTGTTGTTCACTGGAATCCCCCAAGTCCCTGAAATGGGCAACATTATCAAGGAAAGTTACTTCACTGGAAGCAAAGTAGGAAGAATAGTAACGTCGTGTCCTTCTTTGCCATACACATGCAGACTGACCTGCCTGCTCTCTCCTAGCTGGACTGGTCCCAGCAGTAGACAAGCTGTGCCCAAGTGGAGCCATGTATCCACTGAGCCAGGAACAGTTACTTCCCACTCGGCTGCTGCCCAAATCTGAGCTGATCCTGTTAGCCAAACGACATAACAAACAGTTTGAGAAAAATATAAATGACTTTCTGAGACAGTTTGCTTGCTGTAGTGTCTGGTCTGTGGCTCAAATTCTGGTCTTCCATTTGAAGAGTGGAGTAGACACTGAAATGAAAAGATCTGTATTCCCATCTCAGTTTAACCAGGTACTCCCTCGAAACTTCTGGCTATTCAAATTTCCTGGGCCTCAGTTTCCTCATATGTTTGATTGAGAAGAGAAAGAGCCTGGAAATGGAGACAACCAAGAAAGGGATTTCCTGTTTAACGCATTCTAGACATCTTGTTTGTTTGTTGTTTGATCATTTGTTTATTTGTGGCAGGGTCTCGCTATGCTGTTTAGGCTGGCCTTGAACTCATTGTGGAACCCAGACTGGCCTCAAACTTTTGGCAATCCTCCCACCTTAGCCTCCCAAACATTGTGATTACAGGTCTGCGTGATCACACCCAATGACTTCTAGACAACTCAACTAAACAGTTACCTGTATTTCACCAGACAACATTCACAAGTTCATTGAGTTCATAAGAATAGCAATAGATGCTGATCCCACAGACTGGATAAGTAGAGTGAGCCTCTCAGCTCCTTAGGATTACTAGTAGTTCCTAAGGGTTTCCATGTAGTGATTTGGAATTTCTGTGGTCTTTCTGGATATCTTGTAGTTTCAGGCAGTTCAATCATCCTGCAGCTCTTGAGATCTACACTGTAATGAAGGTGATAGTAGCTCACTCTTCATTTCTTTCAGTCCTTCTTAAAGCTGTGTTGGTTTGAGCTGCTTCTTACTGTTAAATAAAAGTTATAGGAGGCCATTGTTTTGGATCAAGCTGCTACACTGGGCCCTAAAAGACCAAATTAAAAATCAAAATAGAGTCTCTCAAATTCCATATCACCAAATTGAACCTAATCTGTTTATCCGACTTCGGGAGAAATCAGGATGAGAGAGAGAAAAGCCAGATTTCCTACACAGTTCGGTTTCAGTGAGCATGAAAATGAAGTTTCCTGTTAATCCTTAAAAAAAAAAAAAATGTAGCCTGAAAGTAACCTTTCCTGAAATCTCCTCAGAGAATCCACACGATTCCCATCCCCTCAGCTTGGCGGCTCGCAGGTGTCATCCCTGGCACCAGCACCCAAAAAGGAGTTTTAGGGCCCAGCGGGCCATGCCTTTGCTTCCTTTTGTAAAGTGGCTTCAGGGACTTTAATTGAGAAAGGGGATGTGGGAACGGGAACAACAGGACATGGGAAGCATTCTCTTCTGGGGTGCAGTGCTATAAGGAGATGTGGGAGTGGCGTACTTGAACAGTGATTCTCTTCAGTCTGGCTTGTGAACTCCTGGGAACTTTTGGGTTATGGGCACCCCAGTTTGAAGACCACTGCTGTAGACCCTCTTGCTTAGCCCCATTGAATCTGGGACATACCCAGGAAGTGCTGCTTGTTCCCTTTTGCTCAAGCATGTGAATTTGTTGTATGTTTACAATGCACCATTATAACTATAATGTATACTTTCTTTCTTTCTTTTTTTTTTTTATTTGGTACCGGCTATCAAACTCACAACCTTGCGCTTGCCAGGCAGGTGCTTATGCCACTGAGCTAAATCCCCGGCTAATATATACGTTTGTATACTATTCTGTATACATTTTTCTTCCTGAAAATCTTACAATTAACTGTGCCATCCAGTCATGTGGCAGAGGACTCAAGAGCCAGATTAGAATTCTCACAGTGCCCCAACCATCCCCCTTCAACGCAAAGGCTTTCTCGGTTGCATAAGACATAGTCAGCTGAGCATGTGCAAAATTTTAAAGGAAATCCCATTTCCTCCTTGTGGTTTCCAATTTACAGTGCCTTTTCTAGCCCAAATGTGTGCTGCTGGGAGTTTTTCCTTGATGAACTTCAGTCAAGTTCCTTTGAGCTCATCTACATCCACGCTTGAGCACACCCTCAAGTGGTTCAATATTAGCAAGATTAGTGCTGACTCACGATAGCCAGAACTCGCCACCTCATATCTAATCATCCTCAAGAATCCTATTAATCTCTAATCACCCTGACCTCCCATCAGCAAGAATCTTAGTGAGATTGGCTTAGCCAGAACATGTTCTCTCTTTGATTTTCTACCCATCCACATCTACCCCCACCCCTTGGCTATCAATGCCTACTTTTCCTTACTGCATGTGGAGTTCAGCCTGATCTTTCTCTCTTACAACAAACATCATTTTATAGCCCTTCTCAAATAAAGTCTTCTTTACCATCATTAACAAGTGTCAAGAGCCAGGTGTAATGGCACATACCTGTAATTCCAGCACTTGGGAGGCTGAGGCAGGAGAATCATCATGCATTTGAGGCCAGCATACACTATAGTGAATTCAAGGACAGCCTGAATACATTGTGAGACCCTGTCTCAAAAAACAAAAAACAAACAAAACCCCCCCAAAAAAACCCAAAAAACAAAATTAAAACAAAAAAACTCTGAAAAAACAAACAAAAAATGTGTCATGAATAGTTTTTTTCTTTTACATTCTAGCAGGGCCTTAGATAACCTGTGAAACATTTTGATTTACTTAGGTATATTTAAAATCATCATCATCATCATTATTATTATTATTGTTTTTGAGACAGGGTCTTGCTATGTAGCCCAGGCTGGTCTCAAATTTGTGGTGATCCTCCTGCCTCAGCAGCCCAAGTGCTGGGATTACAGGTGTGCACCACCATACCCAGCTATTATATTATTTAAATATGGTAATTCTGAAATAATGACTTGGTAATTCATATAACAGTTTTCTAGAGTAATTTTTTGAAATTTATTAACAGATTTTTAAATAGGTTTTTGTTTTGGTTTATATATGGGTGTTCCCCCAAGCTTCATGTGCCCATAGGTAGAACTTCCGGGAAGTAGTGAGGTCAGGGGAGTGTGACACTCACCAATGGCTTAACTGTGTGTGGTGTTGGGAGGTGAAGTCTGGTTGGAGGAGGTGGTCACTGTGGGTGGGGCCTGCAAGGGTTCATCTCTTCCCTGCTCTTTGCTGTCCCCCTCTGTGCTTTCCCCTCTGTGCTTCCCCCCACCCTGCCAGAAGCAGTCTTCCTCTGTCATGTGGTCCTGACTCATAGCCAATTGACTATGGACAGAAAACCTCTATAAATTGGGCCAAAATAAACCTTTTCTCCTTTAAATTGTGAGCATCGGGTTTTCTGTCTCAGTAATGAGAAAGTAACTAAGTTTTATTTAAATAATTTTCCTTCAAATTATTTCTAAGTATTTGAAAAATATTTTCTTTTAAAATAGGTGGCTAGGGGGATTCTGGGAAGATGGCAGAACAGTAAACAGGAGAGTAAACAGCCTCCCTGAGAGATATAGTCCAGATGCTGGAATATAGCATCATGGGGAAGACAAGAAGGAAGGAAGTGGGTCCCCTGGACCCAAGAAGAATCTAAAGCGAGAATTGAAGCCCACAGAAAGAGTAAAAAGAAAAACTTAAATGAAGAAGAAAGCGGTAGCTGGTGGCACCTTTCCCTGGAGCTGGACACACTGTGTGAGAGGAGCTGGACACACTGTGTGAGAGGAGCTGCTGGAACCTGGGGACACACGATCAAGGTGATGTGGAGGCAGTGACCCTGGAGGCCTCTGCTGAGAGAGGCAGCATTGGAGAAGAGCAGCAGTGGAAAGGAGGAGCAGACCTGGAAGACTGAACTGGCTGGTGGTGAGTGCAGAGGACTTGGTCCTCCTGCAGGAGAGAGCGATTGGCTGGGAACAATTTTGGAGTTGGGCTGAGCCCAGAACCAGAGCTGCTCCTGGCTTCCTCTAGCAGCTCCTAGCTGGCCGCAGACCCATGGAAATTGCTTGGACTAAGCCCTGCCCCTGCATGCATTCTAGGGGCCATCTTGGAGGGTCCCTGCAGATAGCCAGCTTGATCTGGAGGCAGTGGCCCCACACACGCTCCAGAGGCAGTAGTGGAGTATCCCGCTGGTGACCAGCCCAGGTTTGCAGGGGGCGTCCCAGCCCCCCCC
Organism: Dasyprocta punctata; assembly: GCA_004363535.1. Taxonomy (NCBI): domain Eukaryota; kingdom Metazoa; phylum Chordata; class Mammalia; order Rodentia; family Dasyproctidae; genus Dasyprocta; species Dasyprocta punctata. The sequence goes on from RJWM01001792.1 coordinate 96,820, forward strand.
CCCACTCCACTGGGGAGCCAACACAGGCTGGGAAAAGCAGCAGACAGCGCTGCACCAGCACACCCAATGGTCACCATCAGACATCCATAATCAGCACTGGCTAGAACCAAACAGTCTCACTTCAGAGAAACTGTAGCCAATGTGGGGGGTGCCTGGGACCCCAATACCCATTTGTCCAGAAGAACCCAGGAATATGTCAAGACAAAGAAGCAAAAGGCAGTCTCTGGCCTCCAATCCAAGCAGAGCAAGTGCAGGAAACGCAAACACAGAAGAGACCAGGAGTCACACAATGGAAGTTTTTGAGGGGATGGCAACTGAAGTAAAGAAACAACTTCATGAGTCTATAAAGGAAATTAGAACAGAAATACTAACTCAGGTAAAAGAAGAAATGAAAAACATAGTAAGAGAATTGCTAGGCATCTCTAAAGAAGACATAGATGAACAAATGGAGCATAGGAAAATGAGGGAAACCTTGAATGAACAATACAAAAAAGATTTAGAATACATGAAACAGATTCAAAGAGATAACCAGGAAATTAAAAACTCCATTGAAAGTTGGCAAAACCACTTGAAAAAAACTGAAGATAGACTTTCAAACCTTGAAGATAGATTTGCAGCTTGTGTTCACAAAAGGAATGATCTATTAAAAATAACAAGGAACCTGGAAATAACAATTCAATGGCTGCAAGACAACCCAAAGAAACATAACTTAAGAATAAAAGATGTGAGTGAAAAAGCAGGGGTCAATGCAAATGACATTAAAAATCTATTTACAGGAATAATGTCAGAAAACTTCCCAAGCATGGGAAAAGAAAGTGACATTCTGATAAGTGAAGCATATAGAACTCCAGCTAGCCATAACCAAAATAAATCTACACTCAGACATATAATAATCAAGATCCCAGAAATTCAACACAAAAAAAGAATATTAAAAGCTGTTAAAGAAAAGAAACAGATCACCTATAATGGAAAACCCATCAGAATCACGACAGACTTCTCAACACAAACCATCAGGTCAAAAAGAGCTTGAAGTGAAGTATTTCAAGTCTTGAAAGAAAACAACTTCCAACCCAGATTGATGTACCCTGCAAAACTATCTTTCAAAATTAATGGAGAAACAAGATACTTCCATGACAAAGAGCAACTGAAGGAATTTATGACAACCAAACCAATGCTACAAAGAATACTGAAGGACATTCTAGAGAGAGATAAAAAAGACCACAGCTCCAGAAACAGTGGCAGAGGGATATCACCAAGTGGGGCAGACAGTTGAATGGAGAGAAAAAGTAGGCAGCCAATGGAGGGAAAATAGCATGGCAGAGATGAGGCAGTGCATGTTGGCCTTAACCATTAACATAGATGGCCTCAATTCACCAATACAAAGAAACACATGCAGAGTGGATCAGGAGACAGGATCCATCAATATGCTTTATACAAGAGACACATTAAACTCAAAAGGCAGTTCATAGACTGAAAGTCAAAGGACAGAGAACAATGCTCTATGTGACAGGGAACCAGAAGGAAGTGGGGGTAGCTTGCCCATTAGCTACATAGTGGACAAAAAAGACATGGCATTTTTATCCAATAGAAAGCTACTCAACTATAAAGAAAGATAGCCTCAAGCCTCTTGTAGGTAAATAGATACAACTTAAGGTCATGCTTATGGATGAAATGATCCATAGTCACATGGGTGAACGTCATGTTATCTCCCTAGTACAAAAAAACTAAAGGAGTTAGTAGGATTCAAAATACACAATACATATTGTAAAAATGAAAGGAGAGGAAGTGTCAAAAAAGGGAAGGCAGTGGCCATTGTTAATCTATTATCATGATTTGAGTCCTGCATTGTTTTCATTGTTCTGTTTAGTTTGGTTTTATTCTATTTCAGTATGTCTAATTTTATTATGTTTGATGACATGGACAGCTATTTCAAAGATAACAAAATACATTATGGTAGCCATTATTGATATCTGATCACCTTGTTTTGAAGCCCTGTATTGCTTTCATTGTTTTGTTTTGAGTGATTTTATTCTATTTTGATTTGTTTGATGGTATTATGACTGATGATATAAGCAACTGCTTAGAAGATAACAAGAGGCATTATGGTAATCAGTGTTGTTTTACTATTATTTTGAAGTCCGGTATTTCTTCCATTGTTTTTTTTTTATTGGTTTTATTCTGTACTATTTTGTTTGGTTATATTGTGCCTGATGGTATGGGTAATCATTTTGAAGATAACAAGAGGTATTATAAGGGGAAAAGAGGAAATAAGGAAGGGAAAAGGAAAAAGACATAAATTTGTATATATGTCTAAGTAAGAGTTAAAATGACTATGCTACTAAATGCATCAGTTATTGAAAAAGAACAGTTAATACTCATATGATTAGATCAATTTTACATGTCTATATCTGTTAATCTAAACAACCCCTTTGAAGGTAACAGTATGCAATATTACAACCATTGTCAAATTCCTATCATCTCATTTTGTAAACCTATAATGTTATTGTATTGGATTTGTTGTTGCTTGTTTGTCTCTTTTGCTTTTTGTTTTTCTTTTCTGTGTATTTTTTCTCTTAAATAAAAAATTAAAAAAAATAGGTGGCTAAACATCCAAAAAAACTTTCCATTTTAAATAATCTCCTTCCCTTACACATTTCTGTCTCTGCCCTTTCTTTGTCTCTCTGTCTCTCTGTCTCTGTCTCTCTGTCTCTCTTGCTTTCTTTTTCTTCCTTTATTTTTTGAGATAGGATCTCACCATGTAGTCTAGGCTGGTCTTGAACTCACTATGTAACTCAGGCTGGCTTGGAACTCGTTAAGATCCTCCTGCCTCAGTCTCCCAAGTGATGGAATTACCACCATGCCTAGCTTTTTTCTCTTCTCTTGATGTCAGCCATTTTGTTTTTATTCCTGGAGAGTTGGAAATAAGTTTTTATTTTGAAATTAAGACACTCATTTTATGTCTTTAATAAATTTTTTTGGTAGTGCCTTTGGCTAATTTGAGAATTTCTAGTATTTTTTTTAAAGTTTCTAGTAGTTTTATTAATTAAAAATTATTAGTTTTACAGCCTTTATTCTCTTGAATCAAGAAGAAATAGTTCTTGGGAGGCTGAGGTGGGAGGATCATTTGATCTCAACAAATTTGGGACCAGCCTGGGCAACATTATGATATCCCATCTCAAAAACAAAACCAAACCAAACAAGGCAAAGTAAAGCAGAATATAACAAAGCAAAAACCAAAATAAAATAGTATTTAGTTACACTTTTACTGATCATTTTTTTAAAAAAAACTTTAACTTTTAATTTTAATGTTAACTCAGATTTTTAAAAAATTTGAAATATAGCTCATCACATAGTCAACTATTTGTTTTTGTTGTTGTTGTTGTTGTTTTGAGACAGCATCTCACTATGTAGCCCAGGCTGGCCTGGAACCTGCAATGATCCTCATGTCTCAGCCTAACTATTTTAAAATGTATAATCCAATAGTTTTTAGAATAGTGTCTTTTAAGATAGCATCAGAAGACAAAATTTCAACAAATTTAGTTAAGTGAACAAGTTGGTTTTACTTGCAATTCATGATCAGGCTGCATCTATCTGATCTAAAGCAGTAGCACTAAGCTGGACAGAACAATCATTTTTACCAAGATTAGGCAGCTTGTGAGGAAACAGCATAATACCAAGAGCAGATTGGTTAACATCAGGCTACTTTAGTTACTTACCTTGTAGTGGTTCAAGTGGAGGGGCCTGTGTAGAGATCTGGCTATGTTCGTTCACTCTCTCTCTCTCTCTCTCTCTCTCTCTTTCCTTCCTTCCCTATTTTCTCTGAAGTTCAGATAAAAAACTTAGTTTTGTTTTGGTGAACTTTAGCTTTGTGACTCCATTTTGTTTTCATCCATCCACTGGGCTATGGTGCAGGAGCTCAGGCCCAAACAATGGCCACCTATCAATTTTGTTTAACAGCAGTCAAGAGTGCTTTTCATGGTTTGATATTTATTTATTTATTTATTTATTTTCACAGTGTTCTGCTTGTGGTCCAGTCTGGCCCTGAACGTGCTGCGTAGCTCAGAATGGCCTTGTACTTGCCATCCTCTTGCCTCGGCCTCCTTACTGCTGGGATTACAGGTGTGAGCCATTATCTGTGGCCCATTTTTGTTTGTTTGCATATTTTTGGTGCTTGGGATTGAGCCCAGGGCTTTATGCAAGCTTTTGCACATTGAGCTATGCCCCCAGCCCTATCATTTTATTATTTTTTAAAGAGGGGATTTCTACAGTATAATTCTTCTAGTTTACAGGTTAATGATCTTTCTATTCTTGAATCACAGAGCCTAGCACTTTATTGACTCAGAGTTATTTGCTGAATAAAAAAACTGAAATGACTGTTGGGCATCATGATACACATCTGTAATCACAGCACTCTGGATGCTGAGGCAGGAGGAGTGTCATGAATTTTAGGCCAACCTGGGCTACATAGTGAGTTCAAGGCCAGCCTGAACTACAGAGTGAGACCCTGTCTCAAAATAAATAAATAAATAAATAAATAAATAAATAAATAAATAAAATAAAAAAAAATTGAACTGACTGCCTTTGGTTGCAGAGTTGCTCTTGACAAGCTTAAAAATGAAAAGCTTTGAAACTTTCAGCATTCTCTTCAGCATACTGTCTGACGGCCTTGGACTCCATCCTGCCACCTGTTTGGAAACTGCTTTGAGAAACAGCTGGACTGACTGTGTTGGCCTGACGTGAATCTGAGTGTCAATGATGTCATGGAATTCAGTGTCAGATGCCACTCATGTTTCTAGTACACATTTCTTCACAACTGTTTAGAATTTCTTGGCCATTGAGGACATTTCTGCTCATAGAGCTCAGGCCTGCAAAAATTGAAAAAGTTGTCATTGTGGGACCTGCACATCCACTTTGAGGAAGGATACATGTGTGCACAGTTGTTTGCTATTGCTATTTTCTTTCCCAGGACCCCTCAGGAATCACAGCCCAGGGACAATGCTTCCAATGTCTGCTGCAAGATCAAGGCCATGGAACTGTGCTTCTAGTGTGTATCATATGAAACTCTGGGACAGTGGGAACCCAGCTGCTCTGAAAGAAGAAAATATCCATCTTGAAATAGTTTTGATATGTTACATTTATTTGGTTTTTCAGTGGCTCTTTTTTAAAAGCCAAATTATTCAAATCATGGATCTACATGTTGAAAATGCGTGTGGTTTAGACATTTTCCTGAAAGAAAGCTGTATTAATAATAGGACAAATCCATTTTTGTTTTCATGTCAAGTTCAGCACCGTAAACAAGTCCTGTTGAAGTAAAGATGTAAAGAGAGCTTTCCTCCCATAGACAAGTCCCTTTAGGCCAGCCCGGCTGGGCTTTTGCTCTCAGCTCGCTCTCTGGGGACATGTTCTGTGGGTACTGCAGCTGCAGGCAGATTTGGAGCCACACAGCCAGGTCGGCCACACACTCCAAGACACCGACTCACCACCCTGATTCTGATGAGGACTACGCTATAGTGTGTCATTATGCTTCTAATTAATTCAAGACCAATGATCTGAATTTACATTTGAGATTTTTTATTTGTATTAGTCAAGCGAAGAATCCCCTAGGAAGCACTAGTTTAAGGGCAGCCTTCCCTCTTGCTTGGATTGTTGTCTCTGTGTCCTATCTAACCTAACCAGTCAGGTATATCTGTCTCTGTTGACAGGGGAATTGAGCTCTAGTTAAAACTGTCAGGTAAAAGACAGGATGACTTTTAAGTGTGAATGCTAGAAAAACAATGTTTTTTAAAGTATAAGTTTGTGTCAGAATACTACATGAGATGACCATCACATATCGTGTATTGGCTTGTCACGCAATGCTTCAAAAATCCTTTTGACTGTCGGGAGGCGGGGGACTCCTTCCATATCTCAGTATCCAGCCTGATCATATAGTCTAAACTGAAAATCTCTACTGTGAGATCTCATAGGCATCCTGTTGAATGCTCGTCCTTCCCTACCCATCTTCTGAATTTGAGATGTTGCTCTTGAACCTGCCTTTACCATTCTATTCTGTGAGTCTCTGAACTTTCTGGGCTCTTGTTTCTCTCTCTTTTCTATTCTCAGCAGCCAAATACAATACCTGTAATAGGATCACAGCCACCCCACTGCCCTCTTCTTTCATGTCACTCCTTCTAATAAACTGACTTTCAGAGTTTGTTTCCTGCAGCAATACTTAACCTGTGAACATTCTGTTATTTCCTATTCTTTTTCATTAAAAAAAAAAAAGCTAGTTGGAGAACCCCTGAACTGACTGACAAGACGTGATCTGTGGTTTAAGAATATTGCCTGCTTTTACAAATAAAGGCCAAACGTGGTGGTCTGCACCTGTTTTCTCAGTTGCTCAGGAGGCTGAGTTGGAAGAATCACTTGCTTCCATGAGTTAGAGACCAGCCTGGGCCAATGTAGTGAGAACACATCTCAAAAGACCAACAAATAATAAAGACAAGAACAGTGTTTACAAGATGTTGGGCACCTCCTGTCATTCTGTTGCTTAAAATGTTTTGATAACATTCAGCTCACTACCCTTAGAAGATAAGGTGCAAAGTGATTATTTGTGGTTTTAGGAGCCTCCAGCTGGTCTGGTCCCCCTGCGCTCTTTTATGGCAGGCTCCTCCCTATTCTCACAGCGTTACCAAGTGCTTAAGACCTGAGGTGCACTTCTTCCAGAAGGCCTCACTGACCTGAGTCAGGAAATATCCCTTTACTGGGTATTCTGCCACACTCAGTTACTTTAATAGCAGAAAGAGACTTTTAAAATATTAGTCATGCAACTGCTCAAAATTCTTCAAAGTCTTTTCATTTCAACTAAAATAACAGTCTTTACCGATTCCATGTGGTTCTACATGACCCTGCCTCCTTCTTTGGACTGTGTCTTCTACTTTTTAATTTACTCTGTTCCAGCCACATTAGCCTACTTGTTATTCTTCAAGGATGCTAGGCATCCTCCTCCTTCAGGACCTTTGCACTTGCTGTCACCTCATCCTGAACCCTCCTCCCTAATGCTTACAGAGTTCTCTTTCATTTCTATTAGTTTTCTCAAATGTCATCTTACCAGTGGCACTATCTCTAATGGCTCTGGTTAAAACCACTTCCCCCACTCCACCCAGTCTGGCACGTTCTATTTTCTTCTCTGCTTTATATTAATTCATTTATTTTACTTATCATTTATGTTGCTTACTATGTATTTCCCTCTACTAGTCTGTAAGTTTTTTGATGATAGAGTTTTTCCTCTGCTTTATTCACTGCTAAATCCTTAGCACCCAGAATAGTACCTGGTTTTTAGAAGGCACTCAGTACTATTGTTTGTAAAATAAATGAATGAGTTGCTTGGTGTGGGGGTGCACACTTGTATTCCCAGCAATTATGAGGCTAAGGCAGGAGGAACTCAGCAAGTTTGAGGCTAGACTGGGCTACATAGTGAGTTCAAGGACAGCTTAAACTACATAGCAAGACCCTGTCTCAAAAAGCCAACTCTTGCTCCCAGAAAAGTCATTGAGTAAATGAATTTATCTTGTGGATTCCCTTTTTTTCTTTTTGATAGAGTCTTATTCTGTTGTGTAGGTTCTGAACTCCTGGGTCATATTTTATAGCAAGGGTTTGATGAACTTTTTCTCTTAAGGATCAAGCCATCCTTGTGCCTCAGCCTCTGGAGTCCTGGAACTGCAGGTGTGTGCCACTGCATTTAGCTTATATTTACTTTCAAAACATGGTTTTCTTAGAGAAGAAGATGCCTAATTTGTTGGCCAATCAGTCTACCTTAATGTCTAGCACACTCTGTGGATCTCAATGATTTTTGGAATTAACTTCATTTAAATTAAAAGTGATAACAGAGAAGGATAAGTGTTGCTTTGAGAATATGTGTTTATGGTCATAGTGTTTTCCTTTCACAATATCTATTGTTAAACACTTAATTTCCTATCATTTTGTTTTGAAATTCTATATAGTTTTTGTTTTTTCAATTCTTTTTTCTATTTTTATTTTAAAAACAAAACAAAAGATAAAAATGATACAGAATTTAAAAAACAGTAGAAAATTAACTCTAGTTAATATATTGCATATTGTTATCTTAGAAATAGTTATTCAGGTTACAAGATTTAGGCATGAAAAAATGACCAAACAATCAAACAATGAGAGCACAAACTGTTCTTTTTGGTGAATTTACAGAGATTAGTAGTATAGTTATCTATCTTGTATATACACATACACACATATCTGTGTATACCTATTTACAGATAATCTTTTCCCTTCTTCCTTTTCTCCTTTCTCCTATCCCAGTTGTTCTTTTCTTGTGAGCACTTTCTTTCCCTTTCATTTTCACAGTATCTATTGTACATTTTGAATTTAATTACTCTTTTAATTTCTTTAAAAATTAAAAAAAATTGTAGTGTTTGCAATCCTGATGTTACTATTTTGTACACACTTTTTCTTAAAAGAAACATATTGGTAAGATGTATTTACTGGTTTACTGGAACAAGCATTAAGTTTGTATTACTTTCAAACACTAAAAATTGTTGTGGGGTATTATCTGAGAGTGTTATAGGAAAAAAATTGTTGTTTTCAGAGCAGTGGCAACCTGCTCAGTCCCACTTTTGCTGTAATGCTAATCAATGCAGGCTCCTTACAGAAAGCCTTTGGGGCTGGCTGTGGTCAGAATTCAGCTCTCTGTTCTTTGAGGTTAGAAGTAATGTGTGAACACTCATTCATTCCACGCTCAGCTGACCGCAGGCAGAAACCCGTGTCAATGCTTCTGCAGGGGAAAGTGGGAATGGACACACTGGTTAGCCAAGCCAACAAACAGCTATGTCAGTTGCGTTCAGGTTTTTCTACAAAAATAAGTTTCGGTGCAAAAGCATGGAAAAATATACCATTCACAGAGCTTTTGATCACTCTTCTTTTTCTTTTGCTAAGGGTTTATTTTTGATGACAAATCTCTGTCCAACATCCAGAGGACTGTTCGTTGGTATTAAGAATGTTCCCATTGGTGCTATCATCTCTAATCCCATTGATAGGACAATCAATGCAGGATTCTACCAAATGTCAAGTCTGTTCCACAAAACCAATAGTTTCATCTATAAGAATTCAAGCAGGGGAAGGGCAGAAATAAAAAAAGAATTAAGATATGTTGTATACATGTGCCAACTCCCCACAATGAATGTAATCCTTATGTACTACAGACATTTCTAATAAAACCTATTTTTAAAAAATCCAGCAATAGAACAAAGAAGAAAAATATCTTTTTCTATGCAAAATATTAGATCCATGACCAGAAGAACTTGGTCACCTTGTTAGTTATTATGGTTGGCAAAGTTGTGATTTGGTTGATTACAGAGTCTGAAACTTCAAGTCAGAGGATCTCAGAGTTTAATGTTTATATTTTGTAGCAAGGATTTGACAAGCTCTTTCTGTGAAGGACCAAATAATAAATACTTTAGAATTTATGGGTTATATCCATTCTCTCTATTTATATATGATACCTCTTCCACCCTACTACCTTCATACTATGTTCAAAGAAGATTGTGTAATACTAGAATTGTCAGCATGTTCAGATAGAAATGTCAAAGGAAAATCTTGTTGGCATTTGCATTTGTTTGCAGGTGTTATCCTTGATCACATAAGCTCTCTCCTCATAGATGACAACTAAATCTTTTCTTGCTGGTGAGAAAATAGTTTCTCAATGAAAAGACATTGCTTGGAAGAGATTCACTCTAGGAAGAAATGGTCCTCGAAGAGGGCACCCCTAGTGAAGAACTGGATGATATCATAACTTCCCTCATGGATTCTGTACTGCTATAGGTCAGGTGTTCCTTGTTGGATTCATAGTGCCCAACTAAGGAAAATTCTAATTGTTCTCATATTAAAAGTTAGCTGCCAGCCTGGGATATTTTTACTAAAATGTGCTTTTCAAAATAGAAAATATTTTTGTTAAGAACTGTAACTTAGAACAAAGGCTAATATCCTTCCCTCTACTGCACCAAGCATTTTACATTCATTCTTCTGTGTATTCTTCACCACGATCCTGTGATACAAGTACTAATAGGAGACTAAGACAAATTAAATAGCTGGGCTGACTCATTAGTGACTGAGCTGAGCTTTCAACCCTGGTCTTTCAGTCTGCCCCATGCTCTTTCATTTTATAGAATATAGTATCATGAATATAAAATTTTGTTTTGCATAAGACAAAGGAAAGAGTTTTTAGTCCTACCATGGTGTTTTATATTGATGACCTTACCTTGAGAAATCTTTGAAACTTGTTTTGCATTCAGTGTGGTTGATATCATTCTTTTTGTCTGAGGAATGACAGCGTGAACTTTTACTTTTGTAGAATGACTGGCTTTTTGCTTTTTAGCCCAATCTTCTAGCAAGTTATTATTGAAGGTTTTTTTTTTTTTTTTTTTTTTTTGTAGTACTGGGGAGAGAGCCCAGGGCCTTGCACAAGCTGGGCAAGTCTACCACTGAGCTACAACCCCAACCCTTCATCTATTTTCAGTGCTTTAAAAAGGTTTTAGCTTGAATTTGTCACAAAGCAAATATTTTAAAAACCCCATGACATTTTTCCATTCTAGATTGTTGTGACAGATTTAATAAACTTTGTACCTTTTTTAAATATACATGAAAAACAATGAAAAATAAAAACCAGTGAAATTGTTAATTTTACACCTACAGTATGGCAAATCATTTTCTTCTGAATTAATTTATGACGATTAAAGACTTTACTTTTCATGTTCCTTAAGGTCTCTATATTCAAAGTAAAGAAGTGACACTAGTATTAATTATTTTAAGCCTCTCAAAGTCTTGAGAAGTTTATACTGTTTCATTAGTGTGTGATTTAAAAGCTGATTTTCTCATTCTACCAGTGAAAAAAAAAATCTGACTGAACCAGGAACAGGAATAAACATCCCTTTGGAGATTTACTCCTTAGAGAGAGGTGAGAGGCTGTCTTGCAAAGATTATGCAGTAATAAATATCCTGTGGAAAAAGTGATGAAAGAGAAAGAAAGAGCATCAGTGCTTCTTTTGCCTTTTGAACCAAACACAGGGAATTCCAGATATCAAACAGTATTTTTCTTGTAGGATATTTGGGGTGGTCTTTTTAAAAACAATGTATTCTTTTCAATAAAGGTGATTTATTCGATAGTTCATTATTTTTTTAACATTATACTTTTAAAGATATTTTCCATAATGCATCTGTAGGTCTGAAAAAAAGTGTTTTTAGAAAGTTAGAGTGTTGGTTGTGAAATGTGGCACTTATATATTTTATATAATATGAATTTTATGTGAATTGTATTTGTGAAGCCAGGAACTAAAATATAACTTTGGTAGCTCCATTACTACTACCTAATGTTTGGTGCCACTTTAATTTGTAGATCACACTCTGCTTATATTTCCTTTTAGGATAATTCCCACATGCTTTTATTCAAAGATCTTATTAAACCATGTATAATTACTTAACATGAAATATCTGTATACATGTGTGATGGGACTGGTCGTGGAAGGAGGTTGGTCTTGCCTGACCAATACCAAGTAGATTTTTACTGAGTGGTAATCCTGCCACCCATTCTATTATGTCTTTTTCTCCTTTTTTCCCTCATCATGTTCCTCTCTCATGCATCAATAAGTTTGAAATGAAAGAGTACAAAAAAAATGCAGGGATTCAAACAGTATGAAAGCATAGTTAACAGAAATAAATGGCTTCCTTCCCAGGTCCCCTTTTTACTCAAGTCTCTTTTTCCAAAGACAATTATTTTAAGCTCTTCTGACATTTTCTAATTACCAGTTTATCAGCTACACAATATCTACTGACTCCTCCATGTCAGGGTGGGAAGCATTCTAACGAAACCTTCTACCTAAGTTGCTGTCTTTTGCCTCCTGACATTTGCTACTTCTAGTGCATTTAGTTCTCTTAGTTGTTGCCTTTTATGAATTTGGATAATATAGATGACTTCTATTTTTGTTTGATTTTTAGATATACCTACTGACTTCTTGCTGTGAAAATTGAGTGAATTGGCACATGTATCCATTGTACCACATTCTTCTTTCAATTTTTCTTTTATTTATTTATTGATTGTACTGGGGATCTATATTCCAAGCCCTTTTTATTTTTTTATTTTGAGACAAAGTTTTTCTAGGTTGTCTTGGTGGGACTTGAACTTTGATCCTCTCATCCTAGCCTCTGTAAGAGCTGGGATTACAGATGTGTGTTCTTTATTTTTTTAATGTGACCATGATTTATAACAGTCACATATCTAACACTCATAACTGTCTTCTAGCATCTCTGTCAGTTCCTGGTTGCCTTCCAGATAAAATTCAAATTCTCTAGTGTAGAAAACAATTCTCAATCACCTGATCCCATCTTATCTCCCTGGTCTGATCTGCGGTACAAGGAGGCCTCGATGGCTCTACGTACATCTTGACCTTTTATCTTCCTGGGATTTTGCCTGTATTGTTAACTGTAACTCTAGAGCTGAAACTTCTTTTCTTTCTGGGAAATTTGTACTCAGGCTTCAAGATCCAGTTTAAATGTGGCCTTTTATAGAAGACTTCCTGCTTCCCGTTTTCCTGAATGGTTAGTTTTTGTCATCAGTCTCATCTTCCTGTCTCCATTAGGATGCTTTCACATTGAAAAACAACTCCAGGATTATATATCTGCTTCCTCTTCTTGAGTGTGAATCTCAGGAATGTGCATTTCATTCTTGTGCCTCTGAGGTTGTGTCCTTATATGAAATGAATGAATGAACGAACAAGAAAATGTTTAAACAAAGAGATCAACCCGTGCATTTGGGGTATTCTTTCTTTTCTAAACTGATTTTATGCAGCATTGTCTTCAGTGATTGTTTCTCAGCCTGGTCTGTATTTTCTTTATTTCTAATACCATATCTACCTCTTTGAAGGAAACAACTCAAGGAGAAAAGAATTATTTCTGCTTGTATTGCTGGTAAACATTCATCTCCTGTACATTTAGTCCAAAAGTGAGGAAAGAAAAGAGAAATGTGTACCAGATATGGCTTTTAATAAGTATATGCCATTTTTTAATTTTTAATTTTTAAATTTTTTATTAGGTAATAGTTCATTTTACTTCAGTGACTGATCTATGTAATCAGAAAGGTCATTATGTACAGACATGGGGTGGGCAGCTTTGTTTCTTGGTCTCTTTCTTCTCAGACAGAGTCTTCATATTCTCTTTCTTAGCCTGGAGTTGTTTTTCATGCCACTTTAGAACTTTTGTTGTTCTTAGACATTTAGGCCTCAGTCTGGTCAGCCAGGAGTTCCTTGTGGGCCTCATCTGCCTTCACTTGGGGATGTGCTCCATGAGACTCTTTTGTCTTTAAACATGATCTCCTTTCACTTAGATTTAGGGTATCTTTTCACCAGCTTGCATGGAATCTACATCTTTCTTATACAGGTTATCTACTTAGCATTTGAACATTCCCTATGCCTTTCCTCTTACATACCAATGCACATATGCCTGCCCTTCTGACAGACCAAGGTGTTTTTCTGGCATCAAACCCAGAAATGGACAATCACAGGCTTATAGATGACCATCTCCTCTTTGATCAGCTTTGAGATCCTCTGATGGGAGTTGGCACTGGCTATTTCATTGTTCTCACTGGGTCCAACCATACCTTGTTTTTGTCCAGCTGAGGATAAATATCTCTGTTGATGTTTTAGCACCTTTCTATTGTGCTTGTTACCAATTGCCTGGGGTTCTTTTGATCAGTTTAGATATAAATCCCAAAAAAGACAGAAGGCATTAATGTTTGAGCCATTTTTTTTTTAAACTAGAACCTCAGTGTTCAGGTTTAATTGCAGTGCTGATATTTTGTGGTAAATAAATGGGTTCTGGGTTGCGGTTTGACACTCTAAGAGTTTTGCCATCACTGGTATAGACTGATCCAGTGAGGTTATGGGAAAGACTGCATATATAAACAAAAAAAGCAGACTCATATATGTGTGCAGTGTCCTGCTGGCTAATTGCAGACTTTCTGCCTAGTCATGGGGAAACGATTCATCCAGACTGCAGTGGGATGTCTTGCTGTGAATGGATCGAGTCATCCAGAGACACTGTGGTTAAAGGCTGCTGGGGTAGGGCCATGACTAAAGCTTGCTGCAGCCAACACAGAAGTCTCCCAGAGCAGCAGGGAGTATCTAATCTAGCCTTGGCCAGTGGCAAGGCATTGGGGGAAGCCATAGCTGTCAAAGATGGCAGAACAAAAAGTTACTTCTTGACGAGTGACATCCACAGCTCTGAAGGGACATTGATAAAAATAAACTTAGTTATCTTTATTATTCTTTGGTGCTGGAAATCAAACCCAGGGCCAAATGCACATGAAGTGCATGATGTACCACTGGGCTACCTTGCAGCTCCATTTGAGAAATTTAAATGACAGCTCAAAGACAGGGTAAAATTATTTTGAGAGGATGTTATCAATCACTCTAAGTGAAATTGATTTGTCATTTATTTATTTGTTGAGATGTGGAACTTATTGATGATTTTATAGGGGAAACTTGAAGAGTTTCAAATCACACAGTATGTTTCATCTTTAAGTGCCCACTGGACACTGCTCCTGAAAGTGACACGTCTCCCTCTCTTTGAGTCTTCTTCCAGTCCTAACTAACGCCTACTTCTCTGGCATGGTTGTGCATGAAGCAGATGCAGGTCTGCAGATCTTTCTCAGTCCAGACTCTAGCAGACTAACTAGGGCACTTTCTGAACAAATGACGGACTCTCTTTACCACAAATCTTTTCTTAGATTTCTAAGAATAATGAGATTTGCTCTTAATTTTTTTCTTGATATAATAAATCCAGTTTTTTTTAAATCACTGATTATACCTTTCAGAATGAAATCAATTCCCAGAAGTTGTTTTTATTTAAAGAGATTCCTTAGAAACTTCTGTGACTGAGTGATCTGTTTTGAGCAAGCATGGCTTGCAACCACCAGTGCAGTCGAACCAGCACAGTTTCCATTTTCTATTAAATAAAATCAGCCCACATGTTGATCCTCATCATTTGTTAAACTGGTGTTATACTCTTAATTCCTGCTGGTGTGAAATTGATTAAAACCATGATGAAAAGCCACTAATGAATTAAACACACAAATATAATTATAATTCTGTGTATCCTGAGGCAGTATTTTTTTTAAAGGTAGGCACTAAGTGAACCACCTTCTAAAAAGGCAGACAGGATGATGTGGTAAACTCCTGTAGCCTCACTGCCTGAGTTCTCATTGAGCCTTTGCAGCTCTGTGGATGTGGGACCTCCAGCAACTTACATAACCCCTCTGTGTCTCTCCCCGTCACTTGCCAAATGGGGAATCCTAATGTGAGTTAATGCACACACTGAGCTCAGAACAGTGTCTAGCCCTTCATAAATGCCTAATGACTACAAATGATTATTTTCTTTGTAAAGAATACACACAGCCAAAAGTGTATGGTTATTTTTCTGTGGTATTCACTACTATCTGCTTGGCGTATATTCTTCCAGAGCATTAAATATGTAGTTTAACTAAGACAGCAGCAATGTTAATGCTGCTTTAGAAATGATTTGGTTCAACAGAACCTAACTGTTCAGCTTACAGTCTTTCAAAAGAGATTTGCTTCAAAAGCAAATGTATATTACTGCATGGTTTTTCCATAGTAAGGAAGATACTGCAAGAACAAGGTGATATAGTTACCCAAGAAGTCATAGATAAAATGTATTCAGAATTTGCAAACTGTTATCGTGAGTTCAATATTCATGATGACAATTCTGGGCAAACAGTCAAACTATGGGGCAGGGTCTTTCTTTAACTTCATAAATTGTATATTATGCTTCTAACATTGACCTTCTATATATTCTATTTCTGGTCAGAGAGAGAGAGAGAGAGAGAGAGAGAGAGAGAGAGAGAGAGGATCTGTTGCTTAGCAACCAGTCATTTGCTCAGTTGATGTGTAAAATGGAAAACTGTGCAAATCAAAGGCAAATAATTCTGTCCATTAGGAGATCTGAGTTACTTGTTTTAACAACCAAGTTGGTCCTTAAGTAGGTGTATGGTTCCTAATGTGGAAAAGATAAACTATGAAGTCATATCATGATATGTTACTTTTAAAGAACACAGATTAATTCATAAGGTGTAAATTAGAGTATAAAAAGGATATTTTAGGGATTTTAGAAATTAAGTTTTGAAGTATATGTTTAAAGTTTTAGATGGAAAATATTAACAGCTTAAAACAAAAGGGAAGAAAAACTAAAATACATATACTAAATTCTTGCACTGTATCCAATCACAAAAAACTTACACCTTATAAAATTTATTATTTTTATGTAAAAGTCACTTTTATTTATTTTTATTTCTTGAGACAGGATTCTTGCTATGTTGTCCAGACTAGTCACGAACTCCTGGGCTCAAATGATCCTCTCAGGAAGAAACTTGTCCCTTTGGCTCTCGTGGAGATACGCATCTGGATTTAGTGGGCTTTTTATAAAAATATACCCAGAAACTAGCAAAAAAGAAATAGATTCCAGGGCCAGGGATTTAGCTCAGTGGCCTAAGTGCTTGCCTGGCAGGTGTGAGGCTGTGAGTTTGATTCCCAGTTAAAAGAAAAAAATAGAAATAGATTCTGGAGAAACGTATGTGGAAATATGTACATACTGTGGGACTATTATGGAGATACAGTACTATATTTCTTAGCATATCTATTATAGTATGTCTTTGATTTCTACAATGAATTCATCTGTGACTTTATTGCCTCCTTCTCCTCATGTTATCCCTAAAATGAGTGTAAAACTCATCAACCCAAAAAGTTTACTATATACTATGAAAATTACTGTTCAGTTGCTGATATCTAGAAGTTTTTTTGCCTGAAAGCTAATATGTAAGTACAGGTAGAATTTATAAAACAGTGATATTTGGAGTGTTTTTATGTACAATTAAGTTAATTTTCAGAATTTGAAACTTTATAATATTCCTAAAGATAAAAAACATTGAGGGACTCTATAGAATCATAAAGATTAAGTCAAGAGGAGAACAAGTTCATGGTCTGCAGAAGCAAGCCCAAAAGGCAGTAAGTCAAATCATTCCATTTTATTAAAAGAGGTCTTTTTGTTTGTTTTTGTGGTACTAGAGATTGAACCCAGGGTGTCACACACGCCAGGCAAGTGTTCCGCCCCTGAGCTCCAGCTCCAGCTATATTTTTAAAAATTTTATTTTAAAGAGAAGGGAAAAACACAGACAATAAAAATAAAAAGCAAAAGAGACAACAAAAAACCCAAAAACAATAACAATATAGGCTTTCAAAACAAGATGCTAGAAATTTAATGATGGTTGCTATATTGCATATTGTTATCTTCAAAAGAGTTGCTTAGATTACCAAATATAGACGTGCAAAATTGATCTAATTATATGAATATTAACTGTTCTTTTCCAAGAACTAATAGAATTAGTAGTATAGTTGTCTTGGCTATCTTATGTATATATATCCAAATTTATGTCTTTTTTCTTTCCTTTCCTTCTTTTTCCTTTTCCTTTTCCCTATCCCAGTTATTTTTCTCCTTTGAACAGTTTCTTACCCTTTCACAATATTTATCATAGATTTTGGATCTTATTTACTCTTTCATTTTCTTATACTAGGGAGATAATACAGTATATACACATGTGAGTCTGATTTATTTCACTTATGAGTATGGTCTCAAGTAGCATCCATTTACTTATAAAAGACTCAGTGTGATCCTTCTTTATAGCTGCGTAGTACTCCATTGTATCAAAATATTGTATCTTTTTTATCCATTCCTCAGTTGATGGGCATTTGGGTTGTTTCAAGATTTAGCTATTACAAACTGTGCTGCTATAAACATGGGTGCACATGTATCACTGTGGTATGATGTTTTTAATTCTTCTGGGAAGATACCCAGAAAGAGAATAGTTGGGTTGAATGGGGACTCTAATTTTACTTTTTTAAGGAATCTCCACACTGATTTCCACAGTGTTTGCACCAGTATACATTCCCATCAAGAGTGCAGAAGGGTTCCTTTTTCCCCACAGCTCCTTCATCATTTGTCATTGGTTGATTTCTTGATGATAGCCATTCTTTCTGGAGCGAGATGGAATCTCAGTGTTGTTATAATTTGCATCTCTCGAGTGACCAATGGTGTTGAAAATTTCTTCATGTATTTATTTGTCATTTGTATTTCTTCATTGAGAAGTGTGTATTCATATTAGATGCCCGTTTTTTGATTGGGTCTTTGAATTTTGGGAGACTGATTGTTTTCAGTTCTTGGTATGTTCTAGATAGAAGTCCTTTGTCTGAGGGACAGTTGACTAAGATATTTTCCCAATTTGTGGGTTTTCTCCTCACTCTGTTGGTGATTTCTTTTATTGTGCAGAAGTTTTTTAATAAAGTGAGATCCCATTTGTTGATTCTTCATAATATTTCCCTTGCAGTCTGAGTTTTGTTCATGAAGTTTTTCCACTTATGTCTTCAAGATTTCTATTTTCTCTTCCAGTAAATTTAGTGTTTCTATTTTAATATTTAGCTCTTTGATCCATTTTGACTTTAGTTTAGTGCATGGTGGTAGATATGGATCTAGATTTAGTCTCTGGCATGTGGAAAGTCAGTTTTTCCGGCACCACTTGTTAAAGAGGCTGTCTTTTTTTTAGTGACTATGTTTGGCTCCTTTGTCAAAGATAAGGTGATTGAGTGTGTTTGTGGTTGCGTCTTCATCTTTTACTGATTCTCAGATCTTTTTTGTTGTTGTTGTTAATGCCATGCTGATTTTATCACAGTAGTATAATTTCAAGTCTGGGGTTGTGATGCCCCCTGACTTGTCTTTGTTACCCAGAACTTCTTTTTCTATTCTAGGTCTCTTTTTTTTTCAAAAGAATTTTAGGAGTGTTTTCTCTAGATTCATGATGTATGCTAATGGCATTTGAATTGGAATTGCATTAAATCTGTGTAGCAGTTTTGGGAATATGGCCATTTTCATTATCTTGGTTCTTCCTAACCAAGAGCAAGGGATATCTTTCCATATTCTGATATCCTGTTTTATCTCCTTTTTTAGGGTACTTTAATTTTCAATATATAGATCTTTCACATCCTTTGTTAGATTAATCCATAGGTATTTTATTTTTATAGATGCTATTATGAAAGGTGTACTTTTCCTAATTTCTCTGTGAGTTCATTGCTTGTGTACAGGAATGCTATTGATTTTTGAGCATTAACTTTGTATCCTGCTACACTACTGAATTTGGATATTAAATCTACAAGTCCTTTTGGTTTAGTTTTTGGGGTCTTCTATGTAGAGTATCACATCATCTGCAAATAATAATAATTTAACTTCTTCCTTTCCTATCCTTATTCCTTTTATTTCTTTCTCTTGTCTGGCTAATATTTCCAGAACTATATTGAATAGGAGTGATGATAATGAACATTCTTATCTTGTTCCTGATTTTAGAGTGAAAGCTTTCAGTTTTTGGCAGTTTGCTATGATGTTGGATGTTGGTTTGTCATAGATGACTTTTATAAGATTGAGGTCAAGATCATGTATTCCAATTTTCTGTAAGGTTTCTATCATGAATAGGTATTGGACTTTGTCAAATGCTTTTCCTGTATCTACTGAGATGATCATATGATTTTTGTCTTTGGTTCTGTTAATTTATTGATATACATATGTTGAACTATCCCTGTGTTCCTGGGATAAATCCTACTTGGTTATGATACATAATCTTCTTGATGATTTGCTACATTCTGTTTGCCAATAACTTATTAAAGATTTTTGCATCTATGCTCATTAGGGAGATTGGCCTGTAGTTTTCTTTTTTGGTTGTGTTCTTCTCTGTCTATGAAATCAGAGTAATACTTGCTTCCAGGAATGATTCTGGAAGTACTGCTTCCCCTTCAATTTCTTTAAAGAGTTTCAGCATTGGTAGCATTAGTTCTTCTCTGCATTTCTTGTAGAATTCAACAGTGAATCTGTCAGGACCTGGGCTTTGTTGGTAAATTTTTAATTACACTTTCAATTTCATTGGCTAATATCAGGTTATTTAGGATCTTTTTAATCTTCTAGATTTAGTTGTGACAATTCAATTGTATCTAGGAATCTGTCCATTTCTTCTGTGTTTTCCATCTTACGAGACTATAGGTTCTCATCATAGGTATTGATGATCTCCTGGATTTCTGTGGGCTCTGTTGTGATTTCCCCCTCTTCATCCCTAATTGGTTGAACTTGTGTTTTCTCTTTCTTCTTTTTGATGAGCTTTGCTAGTGGTTTATCAATTGTATTTATTCTTTCAAAGAACCAACTTTTTGATTCATTGATTCTTTGTATTATTTTCTCAGTATCTATTGTGTTAATTTCTGCTCTTACCTTTATAATTTTCTCCCTCATCAGAGTTTTGGGTTTGATTTGTTGTTATTTTTCTAGAAGTTTGAAGTTCAGTGTTAAGTTGTTTATTTGAGCCAGTTCTGCTTTCCTGATGTGTGAGTTCACCACTATAAATTTTCCTTGTAGGACAGTTTCCTTTGCATCTCATAAGTTTTGATATGTTGTATCAGCATTATCATCCAGTTGTGGACACTGTTTAAAGTTGTGTTTAATTTCCTCTATGATCCATTGGTTGTTCAGAAGGGTGTAGTTTAACTTCCACATGTTAATGTAGTTTTTGTGATTTCCTTTGTTGTTGATTTCTAGTTTCATTGAGCTATGGTCAGATAGTATGCATGGGACGATTGGCATATGCTTGTAATCCTAGTTACTTGGGAGGCTGAGGCAGGAGAAGCTTAAGTTCAAGGCCAACCTGGACAACTAAATACAATTCTGTGTCAACATTTAAAAAAAATTATCTTGGTCTAGCCCACCAATGCCAAGCAGCTGGGGAGCCTCAGTGCACCACGTGTGGCCTGCTAACGGTCTGCCCAGTGTACTCTACCCAGCCAAGGAGCCTCAGTGTGCCACTTGGTACCAGATTAGGCCCTGCTCAGTGACTCCAGGTGGCCAAGGAGCCTCGATGTGCTGTGCGTGGCATGCTGAAGTTCTGCTCAGCATACTCTACTCAACCAGGAAGCCTCAGTGCACCTCTTGGGACCAGGTAAGGCCCCATCCAATATCCCCAAGTATCCAGGGAGCCTTGGAGTGCCTCTTGGGACCCGGTAAGGCCTATCTAATGATCCCACTAAGCTGGAGAAACCCCCTCCAGTTTGGACAGCCATCACTAACTCAGGAAGGAACTGTGACTGCATTTGGCTGCCCTGGGGGAATACAGGAAAATGACAAAATGAAAGAACAAAATGCAGTCTCAAACCTGCAGCACATCCCAAACAAGTCCAAGAGACATGGACATAGAATAAAGTGTAAGTCACACACCTGAAATTTCTGAAATCATAGTAACTGAAGTAAGGAAAAAACTCCATGAAGTTGTAAAGGAAATCAGGTCAGAAATAATCTCTGAGGTAAAACAAGAAATGATAAATGTAATGAAAGAAATGCTTAACATATATAAAGAAGACATAATTTAAAAAAAAGAGGAGCAAGGGAAAATGATGGAAATGTTGAATGGACAATACAATAAAGAATTAGAATGCATGACACAGATTCAAAGGAATATCCAGGAAATAAAAAATTCCATCAAAAGCTGGCGAAACTTGAACAAATGTGAAGATAGATTTTCAGACCTCAAAGACAAGATTACAGCTAGTGACCAAGAAAGGAAAGATCTCTTAAAAATAGCAAGGAAACAGGAAATAACTATTCAACAGTTGCAAGATGATGCAAAGAAAAACAATATAAAGTTGATAGGTGTAAATGAAAAAAGTGACAACACAAATGATATAAAAAGACTATTTACAGAAGTAATAGCCAAAAATTTCCCAAACATGGGAAAGGAAACAGACACACAGATAAGTAAAGCATATAGAGCTCCAATTAGCCATAACCAAAATCAGTCTACACCCAGACATGTATTAATCAACATCCAAGAAATTCAACATAAGAACACAATATTAAAAGCTGCTAGAAAAGAGAGACAGATCACCTATAAAGGAAAGCCCATCAGAATCACAGCAGACTTCTCAACACAAACAATGAAATCAAGAAAAGCATGGAGTGAAGTATTTCAAATCCTAAAAGAAAACAACTTCCAGTCCAGATTGATGCACCCTGAAAAACTGTCCTTCAAAATTGTTGGAGAAATAAGATACTTTCACAATAAAGAAGAGCTGAAGAACTTCATGACCACCAAACCAAATCTGCAAAGAATACTGAAAGATGTTCTAGATAGACATTTAACTATGACTTCAAGAACACAGAAAAAAATCAATAGGCAAAGCAAACAATTAAACAGAGGGGAAAGGTAAAGAACCAATAGCAGAATGATAGCAGAATGATAACATGACAAAAATAAGCCAATATATACCAGTTATAACCATTAATGTAAATGGCCTCAATTCACCAATTAAAAGAAACAGACTGGCAGAATTGATAAAAAAAAAATCTAACCATATGCTGTATGCAAGAAACCCATCTAAATCAAAAGGAAATTCATAGAGTGAAAGTCAAAGGATGGAAAACAATACTTCATGCAACAGGAACTCTCCAAAATGCAGGGGTAGTTATTCTGTTTGCTGACAATGTGAACTTCAAACCAAGAATGATCAAAAGAGATAAAGAAGGTCACTACATACTGGTTAAGGCAAAACTTCAAGAGGGAAAGATAACAATCTCAAATACATATGCACCAAATATGGGAGCACCAAGCTACACAAGACATGAGAAATCAAATAAGCAATAACACAATTATAACAGGAGACCTTAACACTCCATTGACACAAAGACACAGATAAAATAGACAAAAAATTAGCAAAGAAATAACAGAACTAGATCAAACTTGTGAACAAATGGGCTTAGTAGATGTGTACAGAGTATTCCACCCAACAACATAAGAATACAAATTCCTTTCAGCTGTACATGGTACATTCTCTTAAAAAGACCATATACTGGCCCATAACACATGCTTAAGTAAATGCAAAAGAACTGAAATTACTCCATGCATATTATCTGATCATAGTGCCATGAAACTGGAAATTTATGATAAAAGAAACTTCAAAAACTTCATAAACACATGGAAATTAACTGATACCCTCCTGAATAATCAATGGGTTACAGAGGAAATTAAAGAAGAAATTAAACAATACCTACAAGCAAACAAAAATGCAATGCAACTTACTGGGACCTCTGGGATGCAATGAAAGCAGTCCTCAGAGGGAAATTTATTGCAGTGAATTCACACATCAGGAAAACAGAATGAACACACATAAATGACCTGATGCTACACCTAAAACATCTAGAAAAAGAAGAGCAAGTCAAGCCCAAAGCCAAAAGAAGGGAGGAAATTATAAAAATCAAAGCAGAAATTAACACAATTGAGACTAACAAAACAATACAAACAATTAACAAATCGAAGAGTTGGTTCTTTGAAAGAATAAATAAAATTGATAAACTCTGATCCAACCTTATCAAAAAAGAAAAGAAAAGAAAAGACTCAAATTCATGCAGTAAGGAATGAAAAGAGTGAAATCACTACAGGCCTGTGGAAATACAGAAGATCATCAATATCTACTAGGAAAACCTTTACTCTTATAGGTTAAATAACACAGAAGAAATGAACAAAGTCCTAGAAACATACGAATTACCAAAGCTTGATCAAGAAGTTATAAAACTGCTGAAAAATCCAATTTCAGTAAATGAAAGTGAAAATGTAATTACCACCTTACCAACAAAGAAAAGTCCAGGTCCTGATGAATTCACTGCTGAATTCTATAAGAAATTGAGGGATGACTTACTGCTCACACTCCTCACACTCTTCAATGAGTTGAAAGGTAAGCAATTTTCCCTAACTCATTCCTGGAAGCAAGTATTCCCCTAATGCCAAAACCAGAGAAAGACCCAACCAAAAAAGAGAACTACAGGTCAATCTCCCTAATGAACATAGATGCAAAAATCCTCAATCAAATACTGGCAAGCAGAATGCAGCAAATCATCAAGAAGATTATACACCATGACCAAGTGGGATTCATCACTGGAATCAATAAATATATCAATAAATATAATACACCATATCAATAAAGCTAAAGACAAGAATCACATGATCATCTCAGAAGATGCAGAAAAATCATTTGATAAAGTCCAACACTCATTCATGATAAAAACCCACAGAAAATTGAAACAGATGATCTTTACCTCAATCTAATAAAAGCCATATACAATAAACAAACTGCCAACATCTTACTAAATGCACAAAAACTGAAAACTTTCAACCTAAAATCAGAAACAAGGATGTTCATTATCACCACTCCTATTCAATATAGTTCTGGGTACTTTAGCCAGAGCAATGAGACAAGACAGAGTAATAAATGGAATAAGAATAGGAAAGGAAGAAGTTAAATTATCATTATTTGCAGATGACAGTGATACTCTACATAGAAGATTCCCAAAACTCCACTGAAAGACTTCTAGATCTAATAATCAAATTCAGTAATGTAGCTGATACAAAATCAACCCTCAAAAATCAATAGCATTCCTATACACAAACAACAAACTCACTGAGCAAGACATAAGGAAAACCATACCCTTCACAATAGCACCCAAAAAAATGAAATAGGAATTAATCTAACAAAGGAAGTAAAAGATCTATACATTAAAGGTTATAGTATTCTAAAAAACATAATCAATGAGAATTTCAGAAAATGAAAAGACATTACTTGTTCATAGGTAAGAAGAACAAACATTGTAAAAATGGTCATTCTCCCAAAATTGTTAAGCAGATTTAATGCAATTTCAGCCAAAATACCATTAGCATACCTCAGAGATCTAGAGAAATCATTCCTAAAATTCATCTGGAACCAGAAGAAACCTAGGCTAGCAAAGGCAATTTTGGGCAACAAAGTCAGTGCAAGAGACATCCCAATGCTTGACCTGAAATTTTACTACGAAGCTGCTGTGATAAAATCAGCATGATACTGGCATAAAAACAGACCTCAAGATCAATGGAATAGATTAGAAGATACAGCCACAACTACACACTCAGCCACCTTATCTTTGACCAAAGGACCAAACATGTTCACTAGAAGACAGCCTTCCTCTTTAAAAAGTGGGGCTGGAAAAGCTGACTCTCCATATGCCAAAGACTAAAACTAGACCCATGTCTATCACCATGCACTAAACTAAAGTCAAAATGGATCAAAGATCTAAATATTAAAATGGAAACACTAAATCTTCTGGAAGACAAAGTAGATGGAAATCTCAAAGACATAGGGGTGGGCAGAGAGTTCAAGAACAAAAATCAAACTGCACAGGAAATATTTCCCAGAATCAACAACTGAGATCTTGTCCTATTAAAATGTTTTTGCATGTCAAAAGAAATCACCAACAGAGTGAAGAGAAAACCCACAAATTGGGGAAGTATCTTAGTCAACTGTCCCTCAGTCAAAGGACTTCTATGTAGAACATAAAAGGAATTGAAAACAATTAGACTCCCAAAATTCAAAGACCCAGTCAAAAAATAGGCATCTGAGATGAACACACAACTCTCAGATGAAGAAATACAAATGGCAAATAAATATATGAAGAAATGTTCAACATGATTAGAGAAATACAAATTAAAACAACATTGAGATTCCATCTCACTCCAGAAAGAATGCCTATCATCAAGAAATCAACCAATGACATATGCTACAGGGACTGTAGGGAAAAAGGAACCCTTCTCCACCGTTGATGGGAATGTAGACTGGTGCAAACACTGTGGAAATCAGTGTGAAGATTCCTTAAAAAACTAAAATTAGAGTTCCCATTCAACTCAAATATTCTCTTTCTGGGTATCTTCCCAGAAGAGTTAAAAATATCATACCACAGTGATATATGTGCACCCATGTTTATAGCAGCACAATTTGTAATAGCTAAATCTTGAAAACAATATAAATTCCCATCAACTGAAGAAAGGATAAAAAAAGATGTTTTTTAAAAAAATATAATGGAATACTACTGAGCTATAAAGAATAATGGTAAACTGGTGAATTTTATAGGTAAATGGATGCAACTGGAGACCAATCTCATAAATGAAATAAATCAGATTCAAGTGTAAAAAACATATTGTCTGACTAGTGTGAGAAACTGAATGAATAAATAAGATAAAAACTGTACAATAGATATTGTGAATAGAGAGAAAACTGTTCAAAAGAAAAGACAAACTGTGGGCCCTCCTGCTAATTCCCTCCCCTCCCTCTGATTGTGAGGCAGTGACCCAGATGTGGTGTGAGGCAAGGGATCCTCGGGGGCCCTGCCACTGCCTTCAGCCTCCATCAGCAGGCAAAGGAGCCATTAGCTGATCTACCTAACTGGATTTGTCTCCAGCCCTTTGGGATGCAACATTAAGCCAGCTGGGCTTGTCTCTCTGCCTTGGCCTCTCTGCACTCCGGCTGCGGTCATCTTTGCCTCACTGGCCAAGGGACGCCAGGCTGTCTGCTTGTGCTGCTGCTGGCTCACTCACACTTCACCCCACCATGCTGCGTGACTCCAGGACCCGTGCTGGCAGTTGGTCCACCAACAATTGTCCAGAAATAATGCAAAAAGTGTCCCATAACTCCTGACTAACAAATAAAGGTTTAAGAAAGAAAACTAAGCTCATGTTTTTGCCTGATCAAGAAAATCATCCATCTGAAGCACAAGCGAAATATGGTGAACTCGCTGTGTTAGTGTATAATGGGTCTCTCCTAAATGGTGATAGAGGAGGAAGGAAAAGTCGGATTGCTTTATTTAAAAGACCTAAGGCAAATGGGTGAAGCTGGCACTGTGCATACTGCATGTACTTCTTAGGTTGCAAAGACAATGAGCAGTAAGGGCCTGCATAGCATATCATATACTTTATCTGGGATCCAGTCAGTGGTGGTTGAGTATACTCAGGGCAGCAATGGTGATATGTTTCAGATTCGTGAGTAGACTGATAGTCCTGTTGATTTTGTGGTAACTGACACAGTTCCTGGAAGTCAAAGCAATTCTGATACAGAGACAAAGCAAAACATACCAAGATTTGCCTGTAGTATCATTTGTGACTGGAATCTCTTTTTTACAGCACGGATTTATGCTGCAGGATTTGATTCATCAAACAACATCTTTCTTGGGAAAGGGGTCCCAAATGGAAGACATGTGATGGGCACATGGATGACTTCACCACTGATGGTGTTCTTGTGATGCATCCACACGATGGCCTCACAGAAGACTCGAAGCCTGGAATATGAAAAGAAACACCAGTGTGTGGAAATGCATGCAGCTGGTATGATGCCAGAGCAGCTTAGTAAAGAGGAAAATCAGTGGAAAATGGAACCAGTCAGTTGCAAGATGGCTCATTAATTGATCTCTGATGTGCAACATTTGTCTGGCGTACTGTGGAAGGCCTTTTCCACACTACTACTGTGAAGCATTTAGAAGCTTTAAGACAGAAAATTAATGCAGCATGGCCTCAGTGCCCTGTAGGGTACAACACGCCAGCATTTCCCAGTATGACAAAGAAAGATGGAGATGAAAAACAACCATGGGTATATTGAAACTGTGGCCATGTACATGGCTATCATAACTGGGGAAAAAAACAGTGCAATGGAAAAGACTGTAAATGTCCTGTGTGTAGGTCTGTTGGTACCTATGTCCCTCTGTGGCTTGGATATGAAGCTAGATTTTATGTGGATGCAGGCCCTCCAACCCATGCATTTAGCCCTTGTGGGCATGTGTATTCAGAGAAGATGGTTGCTGATTGGTTCCAGATCCCGCTTCCTCATGAAACTCACTCTTTTCATGCAGTCTGTCCCTTTTGTGCAATGAGTTATCTGGTGAACAAGGCTACATCAGACTTATTTTTGAAGAACCAATAGATTAATAAATAGTTGTCTTTCACAACTACATTATAAATTTTATTGTAAGCTAAGTGACTTGGGCTTTGCAAGCTGTTGTCCACATTACAGCTTCTCTGCTCTGGTTATTTCCATTAAGATGAAGATTTTTTTGACTTTATAATAAACAATGCCAATTTCTGAGCAAAAACCTAGGAGACACAAGTAAATTAATTTTTGAAAGTACCAGACTTCTGAATTCTGAGTTTTTGAAAATATATTTTGAGGAGAAAAAGACATAGTCTAATTTGATGTCTTCATTTTAGTGTTTTTGAATCACCCAGTGATTGGAAAATCATTTTTTATAACTGAGGATACTGTTGGTTCAAACTATGTTAGCTTACAGTTTTTTGCAAACATTGTAAAATACAGCAACATGTATATTAACTTTTTCTATTTATCTTTATTTTAGAAAATATCATAGAATGTTCTTGATACAGTAGCATGGTAATGATGGTGTCACACCTTTGATGTGAATGGTAGCTTAAGGAGCACATAGTTTAAGGATTTGTCAAATTAGGAAGAAGGACAAGAAAGCCTCTTTCTCTACCCCCATCTAAGTGTAAAACTTGGTAAATTACAGTACTTTAAAACCAAATTCACATTATTTACCATTGTGTAAGAGGTGTTTGTTTCTAACTACAAAGATATTTTTTTCTTAGTGTTTCTCTCAAGTGTAGTACTATAACAAAACTTAAATCTAAGAAACATTTTACATACTCCTTTGAATATGCAGTTTAATCTAGATTATCTATTTTTCTCCCATGATAGCTAATCTTTTTTTAGTATCACTAGCATTTGGCAAGTTTATTTTTTGGGCATAAATTGGTTCATCTGTTCACTGTTTCTAGAAGAAAAAAAAGAAAAAGCATAAATTAACAAGAAATGAATGTAAATTGATTTGCTTTCAGAAAAAGAAATTCTTAATTATTCTGTATGTAGTTTTATCCAAGCATTAGAAAATGTAGAAGTGTACAGGACTGAATGATAATAGTGCCCCCCTTTTTTAAACCTAGCAGACCAGCCTTAACTGTGGGCTTGAATACTAAGGAGTGTTGCCACGGCATGACTCAAGTAAAGGTTTGGTTGGCACGCAAGCACCAGTGACAGCAGAGTGGAGGAACACACTGGAAGGATCTGTTTATGCTCTACTCCAGTAAGTCCTCTGCTTTCAGAAGCAAGAAAAAAGTTCCTTCTCCTCCTCTCAAATCCCTTTTTTAAATGCACCAACATGAAAGTACAGACCGTTACACTACATCAACTCCTTTTTGGCACTTGTAGAAACAGAATCATTTTTTAACAGAATCATTTTTTTAGTCTTTTGATTTTCTTTAGTTTGAAAAGTGTATGATACTTTATTGACAGAGAATTTTTGTATGTGGTAGCCTAGCTTTAATTTATCAAATTACATCACTGTTCTGAATTAAAAAAATATTTTTTTTGGTTAAAAAAAGCAATCTTGTCACTTAGAAGCCACGAACTGTTTTATTTTCCTTTGTCAGAATTCTTTGTTTTTAAAAATGATCATTTGGTTTCACTCAGGAAATGCATGTCAGGCAACTTGTATTATAAATTTTTGAGTTATGATGTATCAGTAACTGCTGTTACACTTTTCTCAAAGAAATATAATTGATTTTGAAGTTTTTTAGATTGTCACCTGCTTTGTGACAAATGCAAGAAATCAAGTCCTGTGTTGTACTTGTTCTAGTTATTTCTGTTCAGTTTATATATTGTAGCTTAATTTTTATTTGCAATTAATTTATTCAAGCTGAGTACTTTAAAAAAAACAAACTGTGATGGGAAGGGGAAAGGGAGACAAGGAAAAAGAAAAAACTATATTTATACACAAGATAGTTAAGTTATATAGCTAGTTTCTCTTACTTCATTGAAAAGAAAGGTTTGTGTTAATATTGTTTGGACAAGAGATCATGCTTATAAGTTATATAGCTAGTTTCTCTTACTTCATTGAAAAGAAAGGTTTGTGTTAATATTGTTTGGACAAGAGATCATGCTTATATTTTATACTCTGAATAACTACTATGAAGACAACAATACACAATGTATTAATTATTTTGCCTCTCCTATTAACCTGTTTTGAAACTATTTTATTATTTTAATTAATTTTCTCTTTAAAAAAAGCATAGGCCACCATGAGTAGCTCCATAACTAGATTTTTGAAAGAATTTGGATGTATTTCTCCAGTAGAATATTCTACCTTTACTTGACTGTCACCAATATTTTTTGTCTTTAACCTTAAAACAACAAAACCAAAACTGTGTTCTAATTCGAATCTACCACTTGGAATGTTCTGGTAGTGACTACTTAAAACAAATGGTAAAGTTCCTAGATCTCCTATCTGTTAGAATACCAGGTCAGATTCTGAGACAAAGTAGCTGGAAGAACAGTTTTAGACAGTATAAAAATTTGTTTCTCACAAAATAGTCAAGCTGAAGTAGACTGTGACTAATCTGGCAGTTTCATGTACCAGGGGTCAGGCTTTTTCTATCCAGTTGCTCTGCCATCCTTAACGTGAAGTTTCCATCTTGTGGTCTAATGTGGCTGCTCGGGTAGCTGCCTGTACATCTATGTTCCAACCAGAGACAACTGGAGCAGAGCAGAGGGAAGGGCACACATCCTTTCATTGCCAGAGCCTAGTCCTGATGGCTATACGTGGCTTCAGGAGAAGAGGGAAATACAGCTCTTTGTTGTTACTTATAGTTAAAATGAAGATTTAGACATACCATCTCGTACCAAATTTATTACTGTCTTGTTGTGCTTCAGCAGAATATGTCTACTTATTTAAAAAATAACAATAGCAATGCAAATGCCAATATAAAGAAATAAACTCCAAACCAATTAACTAATATTAAAAAACAGTAAGTAAAATTCTTATCATTTTTAGGAAAACTTGCAACAGTTCTCAGGCAACTAGAAAGGACTCAATAGGAAAGGCAGAAGAGGCATAGTGATGGTAAATGGGAGAGGGTGGGTTGGGATCAAGAGCACAAGTAGAATACCTTATACTTAATCTGGGAAATACTTAATCTTTTCTTTGAGACATTACAGTGAAGAGCCAGGTGAATTTTGAGCACAAGGAAGTTTTTGTCAAAGAGTCTAACCTCAGCTACAGTGAGTGAGGTCAGAATTAGGGCCTTGACAATTATGTGTTACAAACAGAGAAAATGGCAATGTGGTAGGCTAGGTTTTGGCATCAATTAAGGTGCACTGGATTTGAGTTTTAGTATCATGATTGAAATTGGTGTTTTAATTCAATGTCTTATCCAATAATTTTGCATGGGAACTCAAAGTCTATCAAAGTTAGTAAGAAATACATTCGACTCTTAGGTAATATAAAAACTACACCTAGGTTACTGGGTTGGTAAATGAATCTGTCAGTCTTAGGAGTATTCTTTGGAGAGAGACTTATGAGCCAAAGATAAAATCTGTTTCTTTAAATCCAAGTTGATTCTAGAGAAGGTAAGAAGACTACTTTTGTTACAATCATTCATTCCTTGAAACTGTTCTGAAGTTACTCTTAAGTCAAGCATGTAGGTTAGGACAGTGTAGGTGTGCAGAAAACCTAAGACCAGATCCATTGTAGCTGTGTGTAATTTGAAGAAACATGAACTGAGGAAATTTTATTAGAAATCACATTATCGGGGTCTGACCAAAGACAAACTAGCTTCTGGAAAAATAAAGGCTTTGGGAGAGTTGCTTTTTGCCTGGTTAAATTTCTTTTGGTAGATTTTCCAACCTTTTAAATATATTTCTCTATTTACTGACCCTCATCCTTTGTTATCATTCATTTGAGAGGAGTAGTTCTTTTTGTCCCCTTTTCACTGAGTCATGTTTTAAAAGCTATTTAACTTTTCTAGGCTTTTTTATACATTCAAAAGTAAAACTAATCATATTGCCCTTCCTCATTAAGTTTCCTGTGAAATTTTCTCTAAACTCTTCTATTTTTCTGCTGTCTTAGGTTCACCGCAATCACTGATTTGTAATTTTCCATTATACCTAATATCTTCAAGAACACTGCATGGTCCAGTATACTCAGGGGATTATAAAGTCCCTAACATGGTGTTTAACCTCACTCTTCAGGACAAGGGAGGCATCACTTTTCTTACAAGCATTATTGAAAGGTAATGAGTCCCTCTACCCTTCATGTGGATTATTAGGTAGAACTTTTGACTGTCAGTGACAGAATCTAATGAACCATAGGAGGGAAAGTAGCAACCTTACTAGCTCCTATTATGAAATCACCAAAAAAGCAGGAACACAGAACCTGAGAATCTGCTGACAGAAGGATTCATGTGTCCCCTCACATTATTTTTCTTCGCATGTTAGCCTCAGTCTCTTGATCTTGTTTTCCCCCCAGGACAACATATCCCAGCTTCTTTACTCAAGAAGAAGGGGCCCATTTTCTCTAGAAGCTAATTTAAAATATCACAGGAAAGGGGCTGACGTCTGTGGGAGTGGGAGGGAGGAAGATGGGTTCCATGTGGAGATGCTTTGACAGCCAGCATCAGAACTATGTAGATGAGGTGGGTTGGGAGCAGCTTCCCCAAAGAAATGTGTGGCTGAGCTACGAAAGCAGAGACAAGCACAGCAGCAGTGTGAACTTCAACTACAGAGATTATAGCAGATGTGAAGGGCTAATAACAGAAAAGATTCTGTTGCCTAATTTGCAAATATCTACCAGTGTCATCCATGAAATGAAAATAAGCAATAATCTTTACCCTAAGAAGTTTACAACCCATGGACCGTTTAGAAGGTGCATAGGTAATTACAATTCAAAGGAGAGTATGTTAATCATCACAAAATGCTTACAAAGTGCTCTAGGGGGTTCAGTGCAGGGGAAGGGACCATATTGATATGAACAGGAAATTCTAGGCAGATGGCATGGACCTCATGGAACATTAGGATTTTGACTGGCAGAGATGGAACTTTGAAAAGGTGACAAGAAGATATGCTAGCTAAAACCAAACGAAGAAGTCTTGTATTTGGAGAGGTGAATGGAGGGAGCTGCAAAGAACCTAGCTGCAAATTAAAAGCCTGGTTTAAGGCTGTATTTTGGAGGGCCTTGGATGTCAAGTTAAGGAAAGTGTACTAATTACCCTATACTTCCTCTCATAGAAACCAGTGGGAACAGCAAATGTATCTTTGGAAAAGGAAACCTCCAGGTGTGTCTAACTATAGAATTCTAAAAAAAAGGAAGGCCAGTAGTATCTGAAAGAAGAAATGGGTGCTTCTTCATTGTTTTTCTCATCAGCTATGATATTAGAATATATACAAAAGACTGACAGAAATTTTGGCAGCATATAGATTAAGGTGGGAAAGTTAAACAGGAAGAGTATTTTTAAAGGATTCATAAGTTGAAGTAGTGATGCTTAAAGAGGGACCAGCAGCATCAGTTTCACTTGGATATTTGTTACTAATTCAGAAGCTGGGGCATTACTCTGGGTTTCCTGAGTGAGGCACTAGGAGTGGAGTCCAGCGATTTTTTAAAAATAAGTTAGAATCCAGATGATTCTAATGAATGCTAAAGCTTGAGAACTACTGTGTGGTAGGGTGAAAATGGCACCTCCCCAAATACCCATATTTTGATCCCAGGGGCCTTCAAATATTACTGTTATGGTTTATACATTGAGTCAACTTGAGAAGTCTAGAAGTTTAATTAAGTAACTCAGCAGCTCTACATCCTGGGGTGTAGAGTCCAACCAGTTACCCATTCATTTTGTCAATTTGAGAAGGTCAGAAGTTTAACTGAGAGACTCAGCAGGGAGCCAGGGTTCTTACTTTGTAAATATCCTCATCCTGTGCAAAGGAAGGCAAGGAGATTCGTGAATGCTACATCCATCCTGGGGAGCGGGGTGTCCTGTGTACAATATAAGGAAGGAGAAGAGGCTTGCTCTTGCCCCTTTTACTCTGGCCGCTTTTGCTCTACTGATGCCTTGAAGTGTTGCCCCAGTGCCATGCCATCCTGCCTTGGAGCCAGCTGATTATGGACTGAAACCTCCAAAAACTGTAAGATAAATAAACCTTCCCTTCCCTAATTTTGGGTGTTGGGTATTTTGTCCCAGCAACAAATGAAAAGTAACCAAGACAACTGTCTTATTAGAAAAAAGATACTTTGCAAATGTGGTTAAAGATCTGGAGACAAGAGATTTCTGAAGTATGTCCTAAATGTCATCACAAGTGTCCTTAAAAGAGACAGAGGGAGATGACACACAGAAGAGGAAGCATTGTGACCACACAGGCGGATCCTGCAGTGATACAGATGCAACCCAAAGATGCCAACAGCCACCAGAAGCTGGAAAAGGAAAGGAGTAGATTCTCTCCAGAGCATGTGGAGAAATATAGGTGTCTTTGCTGACACTTGTATTTCTGTGCAGAGAAACTGATGTCAAACTTCTGGGTCTCTAGAACAATAAGAAATGACTTTCTGTTGTTTTATGCCATCAAATTTTTGGTAATTTGTCACAAAAACTACAGAAACTAATACATACTGGGGACGGGGAAGGAACAAAAACAATGTTGGCTAAAGTGCCTGAAAAATTATTAGATTCTTATAGTTGCTATTATTTAAAAACTTTTTAATATGGTGATTTCTTTGTGTTAGGTGAAATTTGCCACATCTAAAACATTTTCCCTAACACATTTTGCCATCAAATGTTAAAGTGGAATGATTTTCATAAGTTTAGCATCAAAGATGGCCTTTATATACTTTGAGTTTTGTATAACTAATCCCACAGGAAAGGGAACAAATCCTCTTAGCAGGAGAAAGAAAAAACAGGAGGCATTTTGCTTGTGGGTAAGATTTGCATAGGTTAGAAGGCTAAAATAAGGCTTCTTTCATAGATAAGTAAATGTTCTTGAGAAATAAGAGTGGTATTTAGTTTTGAGAAACTTCTTCATAATAAAAATGAAAAGACTATGTATCATTAATGCTACTTGATAAATATTAGTGACATTCTTAAAATATCTGGAAAACCCTAATACTTGTTCGATTTATGTATAATGCTTCTCAAATCACTGTCATATATATGATATGAAAATGTTAATTTAATGAAAATATTAATGAGTATTACTTACCATTCTCTATATACATAGAAATATAAATATATAAATGTATATATGTATATTCCCATTTAATCTGTACAACTATTATATGAACTGAGCAGGTCAAGATTTTCATTATATCATAGATGAAAAAGCAGTGTTAAGAGAATGAATGGACCAAGGTTACAAAGAAGATAGCCATCAAATTGGAGACTAGAAACTGCCTACATCCCTGGCACAACGTGAATTCCAGGGATTCAGGCTTCCCTGATTGACCTCACTGAGGTTTGCAGGGTAGATGTTTACATTTGCCATGGTCTCCTCTTATCCACGGGAAGATATGTTCCAAGACTCCTAGTGGATTCCTGAAACTGCAGATGGTACTGAACCCTATCATTGAGTGACTTTTGTGTTTTAACTTATCACACAGGCACTGTGCTCACAACTTCTGCACTTTGCAGTGT
The DNA here is from genome assembly GCA_004363535.1 of Dasyprocta punctata. Taxonomy (NCBI): domain Eukaryota; kingdom Metazoa; phylum Chordata; class Mammalia; order Rodentia; family Dasyproctidae; genus Dasyprocta; species Dasyprocta punctata. The sequence continues at coordinate 132,278 of RJWM01001792.1, forward strand.
GACACCAAAACTAGTACAACTTTTTATTCTTTACAATTTTTTGGATAGATATGTCATTTTCATAACTTCAGCAGAGAATTTTTTTCTTATTGCACACTTTCACCTCTTCACTTAAAGGAAGCACTTCACAGTTTCTTTTTGCATATCTGAATTGCTAGCATCACTAGTTTTATTCTTTGGAGTCACTATGAAGTAAAATAAAGGCCACATGAAGACCGCGCTGTGATACTGATACCATGACAGTCAATCTCATAAGCTATTCAGCTAGTAAATGACAAACCGGTATATATGATATACAGGATGGGTATGTTGGAAAAGAAATGATTTACGTCACAGGCAGGACAGAATGGCACACTTGAGATCTTTAGCAAGTTACTCAGAAAGGCACAAAACTAAATTGTTTATTTCCGGAGTTTTCTACTTAAGATTTTTAGTCTGCTGTTGACTTCAGGTAATCAAAGCCACGGACAAAGTAACTGAATAGGGGAGTACTGCTGTTAATTATACTGTGGCTTAGAGACTCTGTGATCTGTTTTATTCAACTCAACAGACACTTAGCAAGCACTTACTGTTTGTTAATCTGGGGAAATAATAAGAAAGGGCCAGACATATCACTATCAGAGAAGAAATCCCTCTGTAAATAAGGAAAAGAATAAAAGCAAACGCCACTATCTCAGAGACTTCATGTGGAAAACCTTGAAGAATGCATCCGATTCAAGCGGTGGAAATTGGAAAGTGTTTCAGGAAGCAAAAGGGGGTAGGTAGCAAGGGTGACAGAGCAAGAGCAAAGGTTGAGCCTAAGATCATGCGCGACCAGGAGAAAGCAATAATGTGGACTGCCAGAACCGGATTTGTGCCAGGGATTAATAGGGGCTGGGCACTTTTGTGCTCCCCTGACCTCAGTTATGTAGCAACTGAGAGAGACTCTTTAGTATTTCCAGTCAGCACACTACACCCTAGAAAAGTAAGGGTCACATTTTAAAAAACTCTCATTCTCCCCAGTTTTCCTGTTCTAGTCCTTTGGGCATACCCTCTGGGAGCTTAAAACTGTTCCTGTGTTTGCTGAGGGCCAATAGGTATGTGTGTATGCGTGTGCAAATGTGTTTGAACACCTGCCCATAAATTCCTCTTAGGGAAAGTTTGTCTTCATTTAGAAAAAAATGTTTTTAAGAGTTCAAAATGAGGACATAGTCTACAAAGAGACCAGAAAATCAGTTACGTTTATGTAGTAAAGGGACATGAATTTGGAAGAGGTGATTAGCTGGAGGAAGAGGGAAGGGAAAAGTGAAAGACGGGAAAGAATAGACAGAGCAGGAAGCCAGAGCCTGAGGAAAGGGACAACAGTCAATAATATCTGAGGCCAAAGTTGTCGAAGGGCTCGTAAGAATAGTATTTATTGATTTTACTTTTAAATTGTTTTTTTTTAAACGCCTCTATGCAAATCTTTTCTATTGCCTTGAATCCTCCGTATCAGTTAGTTACCCAGAACTCTGAATCATTATTGTTTGGGAGAGGTTCACAAAGTGAGGTGTGGATATGAGGGAGTCCAGGCCATGTCCATATGGGGCAGCAGCAACAATTTAACACTCATGCAAAAGTTTAACACTCGTGCAACCTAAGATGATCCACAGGTCAGACTAAGTTGAAGTCCTTAGTGACAAAGACACCTTTTTCTCCTCAATAACTGGCGGATATTGAATTTTCTTTCCTTCCCCTTCTTCTCTCCCTCCCTTCCTTTTTCATTTTTACACACTGGAGATTGAACCCAGGGCATCATACATGCCAGGCAAGCATTGTATCACCAAGCTGTATCCCCAGCCCCAAATTTTCCATTTCATGAAGGATGGGGCTATAGCCAATTCCATTTGAACTGCATAGGACATGGTGATCCCTGACTAGAACTGGGCACCAGTTTACAGTCAGCCACTTACAATGATGTTTTGGTCTTTGCTTCACTGGGTTCCTCCAAGGCCTTTCTGTTTGCTGAAAGCAGCTCCTGGATGAGGAGGAAGAGTTCGACCGGCCAAATATACAGCCTCCAGAGAGTGACTCAGGTTTGGCTTCTCTTGGCTTCAGAGCTTATTTTCTGTTTACCAAGGGATTAATCATGGTTTCCAAATTAGTCTGCCAGGACGCCAGCAGGGTTGGTTAAAGAAAGCAGAGGCACTAGGTTTGGGATTTTTCCATGCCCTGGCTAGTGATTTTCAGCAGGAAAACTAAAAATGTCTTTCCCCCTTTATAGATTCCAATGGATTATTGAGGGTCGCATAACTTGTCTGATTTGGTGACTTGTCTTGGTATTAGTGGACCAAATTTATAGCAAATGCAGTTAATACCTTAATTTCTCTTTTTTTTTTGTCAGCAGATAGGTGAATTCACAGTGTTTGATAAACAAAATTTGGGGAATATTTGAATTAATTTAATTTTACAAATGTTTAGTAAATAAGCCAGAATGTATTAAGCTGCAGAAGCCTCAATTTGGTATTTTAAAGGAAATCCAGAAGAGTTTCACAATATTTAACCCTTTAAAAGTAGCTTGGATCTGTCTTTTTGTAGGATTCATTGCAACCCTATTAGGATATACTTTTTTAGTATATTTGCATATAAGCAACAAATAATACTGTGTCATCTTGAGACTGGTGGTGATATCATGGGAGAAGCCTTTCTAAAAGTAAGAATTGATCTCCCACTTGTTGCTTGTTTACTATGGAAGGTGACTTAATGATTTTGTCTTGTACTTACTTTCATAGATAGCCAAAGAGATCACATTTTTCCAGTGATAACAAAGATGCATTTGAAAACAGAATAATTTTAAAATGGAAAACTTGCTTTTTGATTAGCTTGGGTTACTTTAAATAATTTTTGATAATTAGAATTTAATATGTAGCATACATTGAAATATTGTCTGGCTGGAGAAAATTACATTAATATCTCCTCAAAATTTTTGAGTTATAAAGATTAGAGAAAACAAATCTGTGATTGTAGTTTTTACTTTTACTTTGCAAGGAGTAAAACAATTAGAATAAAGAAGCACATTGTGACATGTTGCTATTGGAGTGCTAATTTTCATCCCTTCTGAGTCTGCTATATATGAATTTGCATATACAACACAGAGGGTGTATGCTGTGACTAGAAGTTAAATGGACAAAAAGACGATGCCAGCTACTAGGAAAATCATCTGCAGACTCTCTACTGGATCTGGTTTATGCTGAGGGACACCAAGAACACAGAGTAAGGGAATGCAAAATTGACACACAAACTTTCTGAATGTTATACAGTTCAGTTTCCAAACACTTTGTGGTCTTCCTAGTCCACAGGTATATGTGATGATCATGTAAAGTAAAGGTGTAACAACATCAAAATTAGAAAGTCTTATGATACATTCCTTAGGAGCTGCAAGCTTGGTGTGTTTTAATCACATTGTTTGAAAAAGCTTCTAGAGTTGCCTGTGAGAATGGTAGCGTCTATAGTGACAGTAGCAAAACAGGATTATCCAGCTAAGGCAAACCTCCTTAAAATCATTGCTATGACCTAAATGTCTCATCCAAAACTCATGTTGAAATTTAATTGCCATTGTAATAGTATTAGGAGGTGAGATCCTTAAGAAATGATGAAATCATAAAGGGCTTTTTCCTCATGAATGCATTCATGCTGTTATCTTGGGAGACTGAATTTTTAATAAAAAGGGTTGGTTCAGTCAGTTTCTTCTCTCTGTCTCTTGTGTGCTTACTTGTCATTCTACCATGTTATGATACAACAGGTAGTGTTTGCCAGATGCTGGTGACATGCTTTTGGACTTTTCAGTCTCTAAAACTGAGTCAAAGATGTTCTATTGTTTATAAGCAATCAAATTAAGTAGCCCTCTAATATAGCCACAGAAAACAGAATCAGGCAGTTATTTTGGAATTTAGAGTTGGTAAAGGTATGAAAGTCCTCTGGTAATCTCCCCAGTTCTTGTGTGAAACCTCTACTACATCATGTGAATGATTATTCATTTTGATGCACTTAAATGTTCTATTTGGATACTAGCCTTTCTAGGAGTACTTATATATGACCTGCAGATATCCATAATCTATGAATGACTGAGTCAACCTGGTAAATCATTAATATTTTCTAAGTGTCATTTTATGAGATTTTTCTATTTTTATACAAAAGGACCAGGTATATACTATGGATCAGCTTGGGACTGAATGTAGACTAGAGTCTTGGATTTAAGCACTTTTCAGTCTATCAGAGGAGTTTAGATATGAGACACAAATACACTTTGACTTAGAGAAATACTCAGGAAAATTTAAGAGAGAAGACAATACATGAATTTAGCCTTGGAGTATGGGTAGAATTTAGAAAGACTCTCATAACGGTGGCCTAGAAAATGGGAAAATTTGTATCACTTGGCAAAATAATTCAACAGGATCCACATTACTTACTTATGAACCCCATTTCCAGAGAGGCAACAGTGGGGAGCTTATCATTCAATGATTTGGTTTGTGTGATAATCTTGATCATCAACTTGACTGGATTGAGAAACACTTAGGAAATCTGTAAAGCACATTTCAGGGTGTGTCTGTATCCATGTAGGTGTTTCCAGAGACAATGGGAGACATACCTGGAATGTAGGTGGTGCCATCCAATAGGCTGTGGGCCCAGGTAGAACAAAAACAGAAGAAACCTGTCACACAGGCTATCTTTCCCTCTGCTTCCTGGCTGTCATGAGGTGAGCAGATTTGCTCTGTCACACACACTGCCTTCATGTTCAGTCCTATCATAGGAACCAACTAACCACAGACTGAAACCTCTAAAACTATTAATCAAAACAGAACTTTCCTCCTTTAAGTTATATTTTGTCACAGTGACAGCTGACTTGGGAATGTAGCCCATCGTGCCCTTTGATTTTAAGGAGATGCTGTTAGTAGTTCTTTTCTTAAAACAGTTTGTTCTCACTAAACTATACCTCCTGTCCCCAGATTAATTTACCCTGAGTGAAATAAGCCATGTAAGTAGAATTCTAGAAAGCAATTTTATATCTTTCTGATTTTGGGAGAGACTTTTTTTTTGCTTGTTTAAAAATATTTAAAAAATTGATGGATTTCACTGTGTCATTTCCATGCATGCATGTTTTGTGCATTGACCATGTCCTCTCTCCCTTTTACCTTGTCTCACCTTCTGCTTTCTTCCCTTACTCTTTCTTCTTTCTAATTCCTAATAGTAATAAGGTAATCTTTTTCCCTTTTTTTGTTTTTTAATTTCACATATGATAAAAAACATGTGGCACTTGTATTTCTGTGTCTGGCTAATTTGCTTAAAATGATATTCTCCAATTTCATTCATTTTTCTAAAAATGGCATTATTTCATCCTTATTCATGACTGGATAATACTCTACAATTGTGTATATGCACCATGATTTCTTTTATTTTTCATCTTTATTTTTGTTAGTATACGCTTGTAGTACATGATGATCACATTCCTAATGGGGAGTTGGTACATGCACATAACACAACACATCAATTCCTCTTTTTTTAAAAAAAATCTACTTCCCCTCTCCTTCCTTTTCCCTCCCTCCTTCTCTTGGTCCTCCTTCCATCTGCAAATGATCTGTTTCTTTATTTCCTATTGTCTATCTTTTATTTTTCTCTTTATCTATATTTTGGTTTTCTCATAAGAGAAACCAAGCAATATTTAAACTTGTGTATCTGATTTATTTCACTTAACATTATGGTCTCAAGATGCATCCATTTTCCTACAAATGACTCAAGTTTGTCTTTTTTATGCCAGTGTAGTGCTCCATTGTGTATAAATGCCACATTTTCTTTATCCATTCATCTGTTGATGGACAGACAGAGCACTTCCAAGATTTAGCTATTGTGAATTGTGCTGCTATAAACATGGGCATGCATGTATCACTGTAATATGATGTCTTTAACTCTTTTGTGAAGATACCTAGAAGAGGAACAGCTGGGTTCAAAAGAACTTCTAGTTTTGGTTTATTTCTGTAGTGACTGCACTGGTTTACATTCCTTCCAACAATATAGGAGAGTTCCTGTACATCCAGAACCTTGTCAACATTTATTATTTAATTTCTTAATGATAGCCACTTTTCTGTAGTAAGATGCAATCTCAGTATTGTTTTAATTTGCATTTCTCTAATGGTCATAGTTATTGAACATTTTTTCATGTATTTATTGACCATTCGTATGTCTTCTTCTGAGAAATGTATATTCATTTCAGTTGCTCATTTTTTGATTGGGTCTTTTATTGGAGGGGTCTAATTTTTTTGAATTCTTTGTATGTTCTATATATTAGTCCTCTGTCAGGAATAGCTGGCAAAAACCCATTCTGTAGACTGTCTCTTCATTTCATTGGCTATTTCCTTTTTTGCGCAGAAACTTTTTAATTTGATATGATCCCATTGGTTGATTCTTATTATTATTTCTTGTGCAATTGGGGTTCTGTTCAGAAAATCCTTGTTTATACCTATGTCTTCAAGAGTTTTGCCTATTTTATCTTCCAGCAGATTGTTTCTATATGAAAATTTAGATGTTTGATCTATTTTGATTTTAGTTTAGTACATGGGAAGAGATATGGGTCTAGATTTAATTTAAATTTCTGCACATGAATAGGCATTTCTACCAGCAGCACTTGTTAGAGGCTATCTTTCCTCCAGTATATGTTTTGGCTCAATGATCACTGTAGCTGTAGACTGCACACAGCTACTCACTGTAGCTTTGTAGCATAACTTGAAGTCTGGGATTGTGATCCTCCTGCTTTGCTCTTATTGTCAAGATTTGCTTTTGCTATTATGGGTCTCTTTTGGCTCCATATAACATTAGCCATTAGTTTGTCCTATATGGCTTTTAACAAATTGAAATAAAGTTCTTTCATACTTATTTTCTTCTGGGTTTCTTAGCATGATTGCATGTTGGATTTCGTCAAAGGCTTTTTCTGTGTCAATTGGGATGATTGTATGATTTTTATCCTTTTGTTTATGTAATGTATTACATTTATTGATTTGCATATGTGGAACCAACCCTGCATTACTAAGATAAAGCCTACTTGGTCATGATGTATGATATTTTTGATGATTTGTTGCATTCTGTTTGCCAGTATCTTGTTTTGAGTTTTGTGTCTATGTTCATTAGAGAGATTGGCTTGTAGTTGTTTCTTTTGCTGTTGTTGAGTACTTTTCTGGTTCTGTAGTTAGGCTTCTGCTAGCTTCCAGCAAGAACTTTGGGAGTATACCTTCCCTTTCAATTTCAATGAAGAGTTAAAAGAGTATTGGTTTTAGATACTCCCTAAAGTTCTTGTAGAATTTATCAGTGAATCCATCAGGACCTGGCCTTTTTCTAGTTGGTAGTTTTTATTATTGTAATTATTATTATTTCTCAGTTTTATTGCTTGTTACTGGATTGTTTGGGCATTTTTATGTCTTCTTTGTTCAGTTTTGGTAATCCACATGTATCTAGGAATGTATGAATTTCTTTTGAATTTTCCAATTTATTAGAATGTAGGTCCTCAGTTAGTTATAATAATCTTCTGGAGTTTTGTAGTGTTCATTGTGATTTCACCTTCTCCATTTCTAATTGTATTTATTTGTGTCTTTTCTCACTTTGTTTTCAAAAGATTGGCTAGAGGTTTTGTTTATTTTTTCAAAGAACAAACTGTTCAATGATTGAATCTTTGTATTTTTTCAGTTTCAGCTGCATTGCTTTCTCCTGTGACTGTTATAATTTCCTTCTGTGTAGTTGCTTTGTATTGCACTGTTCTCATTTTTCTAGGACCATGAAGTGCATCATTAGGTTATTTATTTAGGTTTGCTCTGTTTTTTCTTCTGTGGGCATTCATAGCTATAAATTTCCCTCTTAGAACTGCTTTCATTGCATCCCACAGGTTCTGGTGTGTTGTACAGGCATTATAATTTGATTTTGTGAACTGTTCAGTTTCTTCCTTAATTTCTTCTGTGAACCATTGATTATTCAAGAGAGTATTATATAATTTCCATGGATTTGCATAATTTCTGTGGCTTCTTTTTCTATTGGTTTTAGTTTCACTGCCATATGATCTGATAATATGTTAATTTTGATTAGCATAGGATGATTTTGACTCCTTTGCATTAATGTAACCACACTTTACAGGGTAACATGTCACCTATTTTGTAGAAAGTCCCATGTGCTGCTGAGAAGAATGTGTTTTTTGTTGTTGGATTGAACATGCCGCAGATACCTTTGGTTCAAAGGTTTGACTCAACTCTGATATTTCTTTGTTGACTTTTTGTCTAGTTGATCTATTTGTGACAGTGGGGTATTGAGGTCCCCAGTATAATTGTGTTTATGTTTATCTAATCTTTTGTGTTCAGTAGAATTTGTTTTATGAAATGGATATACCAGTGCTTAGTGCATATATGTTTATAATTATTACCTCTTGCTGTTGAATTGTTCCCTTTATCAATATGCAGTGAACTTCTTTGCCACCTAAAATCAGTTTTGACATGACTTTGTTTATAACTAGAATAGCTACTGCTGCTTTTTTTCCAAGTTCCCACCGCATGGAATGTTGTTCTACATCTTTTGCTTTTTAGTCTGTCAATTTGTTTTTGGATTAAATGTGTTTCTTACATATGGCATCTGCCAATCTGTATCTTTTAATTGGGGGAACTGAGCCTATCCACATTAAAAGTTATTACTGAAAGGTATTGATTTATTCTTGTCATTGCATTATTTTTCTGTTGTTGATTTCCTCCCCCCACCCTCTTTTACTTAACCACTCATGCTCAGTGGTGTATTCTTTCTATTGGACTTTTTACCTTCATTGTCTCTTTTCATGATATCTTTAATAATTTTTTGGAGTGCCTGAATTTCTTAAAATTCTCTTTGTTATGGAAATACCTTATTTCTCCATTAATTTTGAAGAATAGTTTTTCTGATTGAGTCAGTGTGGGTTGGAATTTGTTTTCTGCTAGGGCTTGAGACACTTAAAGTTCTCCTGGCTTTTAAGTTTTTTTTTTTTTTTGAGAAGTCTCCTGTAATTCAAGTAGGTTTATATTTGTAATTACTCACTGCTATTCTTTAACAGTTTTTAATAATCTGTCCCTGGGTTGGACTTCTGGAATATTGTCTATGATGTGTCATGGTGTGGTTCTTTTTTGATTGTAGTTATTTGGGGTTCTATATGCCTCACTTATCTGTATGTGTTATTGTTTTGCTCTTTTTGGAAAGCTTTCTGTTTTGTTTCTGTTAAAAGATCTTTAAACCATTAGTACAGTCTTCTGATTTTTCACTGGTTCAAATTAATGTTAGATTAGTCTTCTTTTTCATCATCTGGTAGCTGCTGGAACTCTTCATGTTCTCTTGTTTTAAAGGCATCTGAATAACTGGTCTCTGACAATGGTATTATCTTCTAGTTCTGTCTTTCTGTCCTCGCACCGTTCACATTTGCTACCCATGCTTTCAATAGACTTTTTAAACTATTGGACTTGTGTTTGGGATCCTTAGGGAACTGTTATTCTTTCTTAAATTGGTCATTCATGCTTTGTGTCATTTCATTTAGCTTAGCTAACTCTTTATTAGTGTCCTCAGTAAACTCCCTGATTATTTTATTATAGCCATTATTTGTTTAATTATATTTTATTTGAACTCACCATGTACCTTATTCATCCATTTTTAAATCCCCTCTGTTTTCCTTTCAAATAATTTGGTTGTATGGCTTTTTTCTCACTCTGAGTTCCTAATGGGTTGGCTTTAGAGGAGTTAGGAATTTTTTTAAATTTGTAGCAGGAATCAAATTCATGACCTCAGGCTTGCCAGGCAGGTGCAGCACCACTGAACTATATCCCCAGGCTGGAGTTAGGAATTTTTGGAAGCAATTTTGTTGCCTTGTTTTCTCATGTTTCTGTTTTTTGTTTTGTGCTGAGTTTTGTGGACACTTACAGTGGAAAGTCTTCGTTGCTGGCATGGAGATCTCTTTAGTTATGTCTACTTTTCAGTGGTGTATGCTGGGCATGGCTAACTCTAGCCTTGGCTTCTGTCCCAGCAACCTACTGCCTCTTCTAATTTGGGAGCAAAGAATACAATATAGTTGATCCAGCAGACAGTTCTCTGGGAATGGACAACTGTGTTGTTAATAACACAAAAGTAATCTGGGTATTGGCATACTTGAAAAAAATCTATTAATAGCAATAACTACCCACTTTGGCAACAGCAAGTAAATTAGTAACAGTAATATGGCCCAAGACAAAGTGAACATTACCATACCATGGGAACCAATAATGTAATAGTATTAACAACAGGAAAGAGAATGATAGTATAAACACTAAGATAAACCAAATATGGACATACAGTAAATATCTATGAAATGCAACAACTATACCTCCACCTAGAAAATAATTCAACAATAGTAACATAGAGTTAGCTACCTAGGGATTTGATAAAGCTTAATGGTTGTACTAGTAAAGATAAGAGAATGGGGAACAGGATAATGAAAGAAGAAAATTTAAAAAAGTTAAACAATGAAAAATGAGGAGAGCAAAGTGAGTTAAAATAATTTTTTAGGGCCAGGGATTTAGTTCAGTGGTGTAAGAAACTGTCTGGCAAGCACAAGGTCATGAGTTCAATCCCCGGTATTAAAAAAAAAAATTTAGGGAGTAGAAGGATATTAATAGAATTAGACAATGGTGCCAGGAAAGAATAAAGAAAAGTTAAAAGAAAAAAGGAGAATGAAAGGAAAATCTGGAGAACAGCAAAACCAGAAAAAGGAAAAAATTTAAAAAGAAAGAAAAAAGAAAATAAAAGAGAAAAGAAAAACCCCTTAACCCTAATACTCAGTGAAGAAGAAAGAGAGAGATAGAAAAGAAAGATAAGATGAGTCCAGAAAAAAAAAATTTATTTGTATTTTTGGATGAGTAGCTTCTTTCCAGGATTCACAGTTTTGGAATCCAGCAGGTCACATTTTTCTCTGCCTAGCTTTATGGCTTGTGGGTTTGTGAGGGGCTTTTTTCTTTCAGTGGCTCCTCTGTCGGTTTAGCCCAGGCTATGACAATTGTCCCCACTGAGACTTGTCCTTGCTCATGTTGGGAGATGGGGAAGGTACTCAGACCCATGATCTATGCTGGATATAGGCAGCAGGGCAATGTACTGGATTTCCATCCCAGCTGTTGCCTATCATGTGAAAAGAATCAACTCTGAGCAAAATACTATGCTGCCTTTGCATTTCACACCAGCTTTGGGCTCCTGTTGGGGAGTTTGGTGTTTTGAGAGATGGTCTCACTGTATAGTTCAGGCTGCCCCTGAACTCACTATGTAGCCCAGGCTGGCCTCAAACTTGCAGCAGTCCTCCTGCCTCAGCCTTCCAAATGCTGGGATTATAGGTGTATGCCACCATGCCTGGCAGCTAAATATGTTGACTATTTTCATCTATTTATTGACCTAGTGTATTTCTTCTTTCAAGAAGTGTCTATTGGGATCACTTGCCCATTCTTGATTGTATTGCTTTTTTATTGTTTTTTGAGTTATTTATATATTCTGGATATTAATCTTATATCAGATGAATTGCTGACAAAGATTTTTCTCTCATTCTGTAGGCTATCACTTCACTCTGTTAATTATTTTCTTTGCCAGGTAGAAGTTCTTTAAAATTTTGATGTAATCCTATCTGTCAATTCTTGCTTTTGTTTTCTGAACTTTGGAATCCTATCTAGGAAATTATTGTCTGTGCCAATGTCTTGAATGTTTTCTTCTAGTAATTTCAAAGTTTCAGGCCTTACACTAAGGCCTTTGTTCACTTTGAGTTGATTTTTCTACATGTTGGGAATTAAGTTTTTAGTTTCAATCACCTACATATAGATTTCCAGCTTTCACAGTTTCATTTGTTGAATAGGCTGTCCTTTTTCCAATGTATGTTTTTGGCACCATTGTTAAGAATCAGTGGACTGAAGATGTATAGAATTATATCTGGGTCTTCTCTTCTGTCTCATTGGCCTACGTGTCTATTTGAATGCCAGTGCCTTGCTGTCTTTTTTTTTTTTTTTTTTTTTTTTTTTTTTTTTT